>PVHP010045372.1:0-13711 GCA_004024765.1 Zapus hudsonius | reverse complement strand
CCTTAGCTGGTGTGAGTTTCTGGCCTGCCAAGCACTTATCAACTATATTAACAAAAGCATTTCTTCCCCATCCAAAGTAGTAGCCAAGGCAGTGGTGATCATGTTCACCTAAGACTCAAGAGCTTTTCTGAAATGTTCCTGGGACCTAACGTCTAGTGTTACAGAGGAAATCAGCTGAAGTCGATAAATGAATGGAAGAACAAATAGGTTAGAGAATTCTAAGTAAAGGATGAGTGAATGATTTATTGCTCTCGTCCAGGAACTCCACTAGCCTCTCGGCCTCCTGGCAGTCAACGCCAAGAGCACAGCCTGGGAAGAGATAACACAGGCCAGTCACCAAAGAAATCTCTTTTCCTTTTAGTCCAGTGACCCAAATCCATGGGCCCCACTTGTGTTTGTTTTGACTTCTTAGCCCTGCAGCCCAGGGCAGCTCTTGTGCGGTGGGCTGCTTAGTTGACAAATCTTTGAATGGGTGAATTAGCCAGCTGATGCGGTCACCTGCTAAGCCAGACCACCTAGAGCCACCCCCAGAAAATGAAAGAACAGGCTCTCCTCACCTCAAATCATGCTAAGAAGAAGCCTAGGGATCAGCTGAGGCCCCTTCAAGTTTATATCTCCGTTCTCATCGTAAAACAGGGAGAAGACAATTTACCTGAGAAAATTAAGAATGAAAGTGAGATGTTGCGACTTCTTTTGCATTTTTGAATCTCTCTCTCTCTCTCTCTCTCTCTCTCTCTCTCTCTCTCTCTCATCTATCTCTCTCTGATGTAACCACTCTCTGGTGTAACCTCATTTATTCATTTATTATGCATTTACCATTTTTCTTTTTTAATGTTTTCATTTATTTATTTGTAAGCAGAGAGAAGATACAGAGAAGAGAGACAGATAGAGAGAATGGGCACACTTGGGCCTTCAGCCACTACAAACGTACTCCAGATGCATGCACCACTTTGTGCACTTGACTTTAAGTGAGTACTGGGGAATTGAACCCCAGCCATTAGGCTTTGCAGGCCAACACCTTAACCACTGAGCCGTCTCTCCAGCCCCATTTACCATGTTTCTGTCTGATGTCAGAGAACATTCTAAGTGCCAGTGCTATAGAATAAGATGAATCCCAGGTTCTGCTGGGATTCTCGAAGTGAGAAGCAGAAAATGAATGAATGAGGATGACATCTGTGAACTGAAGGAGGCCAGATGGATTGAGTGAGGGTAGAGGAATACTTATTAAGAAAGGGGAGGAGCCTGTTGTCATCACCAAGAACATGGCATCTGAAATAAGCCTTGAAAGACAGGAAAAGAAAGGGAGGTGCACATCCCAAGGAGGATCATTGTAGCTGAACAAGTACCAAATGCACATGTCTGGCACACAAATCCTCTCTGGATGTTCGGGGCACAAAGAGAAAGACAAGTGTAGTCTAGTGAGAAAAAGATCGGAACAAAGCAGCCAGGGGCCCATCAGCAGGGATATATTGGCCATGGTTAGGAAAATGAATTTTTAAAAAATGAATTAGGTGGAAGGGTTTTTGAATAGATTACTAATGCAATTTAACTTTAACCTTGTTAATTGTTTTCCTGTTCTGGGGCTTGAACCTAGGGCCTCATGCATGCCTGCAAGTGCTCTACACATAGATAGAGCTTCAGCTCTCTTTTTATTCCTTTTCTTTTGAAGCAGGAGATAGTTAAGTTGCCTAGGCTGGCTGGCATTGAGCTTGTAATCCTCTGAGGTAATAGGTCTGCACCACCAGACCTGGTTTAATTGAGTTTTAAGTTCAGGCTATTTAGTGGAGAAGAGCTGGTAAAAGGGCAGAAACCAGGCAGAATTGGCACTGCCCGCACTGATGGAGTGACGGTCTGCAGGCTGTGCACCTTATCTTTTCATCCCTCCTGTCCAGATGGAGCTTCGCATTACCAGGAAGCTCCACAGAGCCCATCGGCCATCGTGCACTGGCCGCAGGTTGCTGTGCAGAGTGAGGATGGAGACCTTATGTATACAAGCCCCATAGCAAATCACACTGATGACTTCGAGTCTGCTTTAATTCTCTCTCATCGGCACCTCCTGGGCACATGGCTCTCTTCTCTTGGCATCCCGCGTCTCTAAAAGTTTCAGGTTGCTTTCTTCTCTACTATGCAAAGATCTACGTCCCTAAAACGTGATCAAATCCCCCAGGCTATTTGGGAAGCAGAGTGTCCTGTTGAAAAGATCCATTCTCCGGCTAATAAGTGACTGAGCAAAGACTGACAACCCCAGGTTGATTCCCCAGTGCCCACGTAAAGCCAATGTGGTACATATTTCTGGAGTTCCTTTGCAAGAGCAGGAGGCCTTGGCATGCCCAAACTCTCTCTCTCTCTCTCTCTCTCTCTCTCTCTCTCTCTCTTTCTCTCTTCTCTCTCTCCTTATTTATCTATCTCTATCTCTCATAAATAAAAATAAAAATATTTTTAAAAAGATACATTGCCCTCTAAAGCAACATAGGAAAATTTGCCCAAAGTTGACCCAAAGTATTTTTCCAAAAGAATTCCGCCATTGAAAGCACTAATTGATTAATTAATTAATTAAAAATAAAAGCAAAGGAAACCCGAAGGTAGAAGATGGATTACTAAAATGGAAACGGAGAAGAGCAGTGGGGAAAGCAGAGGATAGAGCAGAATGAACATGGGTGTGCATGATGTATGTATGTATAGAACACCACAGTGCATGCAGTTACTTTATAAAATTAATACGTGTCAATAATTATAAATAATCAATTAGCATAGGTTACATACTAAACGACCACCAATGGCTATAAAGTAGTAAAAAAAATAAGAACAACCAACAAGAACTCTTTTGTAAACCATTATTTACTCTGTGAAAAATTAGAAGAGAATAATGGAATTCTCCAAACCCAAAGAAATGATAAGGAGATGGAAATGATAATTATTCTGATTTGATCAGGACACATTGTGGGCGTGCATTGAAATATCACACTGAGCCAGGTATGGTGCTGGACACCTGTGATGACTGTACTTTGGTGGCGGAGGCAGGCGTGAGGATCGGGAGGTTACGGTCAATCTGTGCTCCCTAGTAATTGAAGACCAGTCGAGGCTAGATGAGACCCTGCCTCCTACCACCACCACCAGCAGCAGCAACAACAAAATAGCACACTGCACCCATAAGTTTATACTATTATTATGTCAATTAAAAGGGGAAATTAAGTGACTGTAAGCAATTCTGCTGAGTTGAAAGTTTGGACATATGATCACACCTATATTGAGTGTATATTTATTTCATTTATCCTCTAGGGATTCTGTGCATTGCTGTTGATGTCTCTCAGGGGAGTTGAGTCCCCTCAGAACAGGCCGCTTTGCTTTTCCTCACACTTTCTTCTGCAGCCCTGAATCTGTAAGCCAAATGGGCAGAAATCTTCTCTCTATATATTGATGGAATCTATTAAAAAGATTTGGGGCTGATTGATTGGTTTTTCTTTTTCTTTCTTTTTTTTTTTTTTTCAAGCCAACTAGGCGCTCAGAGCAGACTACCCCAGGTGAAATGTCAGTAGTAATTGACTGAGCGCTTTCCTCCCTCTTTTCCTTCTTCCCTCCATGAGTGAATGGCTTACACAGCTTGTGAGTGTCTGTGGTGTTCTCAGAGGAGAAGTGGCAGTGTTGCATGGAGAATGGAAACTTCTTGGGGGTGGGGATCCAGTCTGTCATGTTCTCTATGGGACATATTGCTCTTGGTATGACTGCATCATATACACTTTCTCTAGCAATTTCTCTATCCACACTGAGTAGAACATGGGTGAAGGACTTTGTAGTGGCTTCATTCAGGTGTCACCCATAAACTTAATGTGTTCTGAATGTTTGATCCCTAGCTGATGGCAGATCTGGAATTGGAACCTTGTTGGAGCTGTGTTCTTGGTTATAAGCCAGCTTCCCCTTGCCAGTATTTGGCACACCTTCCTGCCGCTGTTTGCAGTGCTGTGGCGGAGGTGATGTCCACCCCTCTGCTCATGCCATCGTTTTCCCTGCCAGGATGGAGTCTCCCCTGGAGTCCATAAGCCAAACTAAACCCATTCCTCTCATCAACTGCCTTTGGTCAGGATCTTTGTCACAGCAATGAGATCACAGACTTCCTTTTCAATTGTCATAATGTCATCCTATTCTCATTCCTTTTTCAATTTTAACTTATTTATTGTTAATAATTCGATACTTTGTAGAGCCAGTTTTGTGATGATTCCCCCATTTTCCTCCTCCCTGACCCAAACCCACTGAGGGCCCTTATCAGTGGGATTGCTGGAATGGTCCATGGGATGGGGGTTATGAATTATACAAGCAGTATCCAGTTTTTTCTTTGTGTGTGTGTGTGTGTGTGTGTGTGTGTGTGTGTTATTGTTGTTGTTGTTGTTAAGGGGGGCAATGTCTCTGGATACTCTTCCCCACCATGGCGCTTACAATCTTACTGCCCCCTCTTTCAGAAAGTTCCCCGAGTCATGGTGGGTGAGTTTTAAGTCTACTTTACTATTGAGATCTTAAGTGTTTCTCAATTTCTGCTTTGGACTACGTTAGGTGTCCTTGGTGTCTGTCTCCATTATCCTTTCATAGGTTGTCTGACTTGCTGTGGAGGCTCTTGCTCATCTCAGCCCTTCCTCAAAGGTTTCATTTGGGCCCTAGATGATGAGTTAGGAGTGGTTCATCTCTCTCATTCCTTTTTTTTGAAAGTCGCTTAAAAAAGAAATGTTTCTAATTTCACAGTGAAAAATAAAATACTAATGAGATGTCTGGATCCTCAAACAAAGCCCTAATGAGTAAGTCCTTACCTGAGTACCCTCAGGATGTTGACAAGGTCCCTCCTCGCCCAGGAGTCTCCCACCATGAGCTGGCAGGGCTCCTACCACCCAGAAAGTGATAGACAAACTTACTTGCGATGCCTTTCCCCTAGGGGATATACAGGTTGAGGAGGCAGATTCAGGGCCACCTCCAGAGTGGAAGACAGTGAGTTTACTGCCAGCCTGTGGGGAGAGCTCCAGCACCCTGTGTTTCTTCACCACCTCTTTGAAGGAAGAGCAAAGGAGAGAGGTGCAGTCACAGTTAGTCACTGGAAGCACTCACTGACGTGTCTTCATGATAATTGTTAAGCAGTAGCACAGAGGATAAACAACCCCAGCTCCCTAGGGAGAAAAGTGACCAATATGGAGGAAATGGAATTTGCAACAGAACACATATCAACCTAAGTCACATTCTCCATTAACTAGTTCATCGTTCTTTTTAAAGATTATTTATTTATTTATTTATTGCAAGCAGAAAGAGAGAGACAGAGAGATAGACAGAATGGGTGGGCCAAGCCTCCAGACACTGCAAACGAACTCCAGATATATGTGCCACTTTGTGCATCCAGCCTTACATGAGTACTACTTGGGAATCCAACCCAGGTCATTGGGCTTTGCATGCAAGCACCTTAACCACTGAGCCATCTCTCCAGCCCAGGTCAGCATTCTTAAGTCTATATCTTATGAATAAAAGAAAATTGAAAAAAGAGAAGTGATTCATCTATGGCCCCTGAGAGAATAGGCAAACCAAGATGAATAAGAACTGTCCTTTTCATTTGGAAAGAGCTCTTTACCATTCAGAATCATGCGGTCCTATTTGGTGAGCTGTGCGCTCTGCTGAATAGAAGCACCATAGCATGACAGATATAGCCCGGCTCCTCCTTAGTCAAGTGGACAAATGCCATGCCCATGAATCACACCTGGGACACACCTCGTCCCCAAGCTCCTTAGAGAGGAGTCACCCTGCACTGCAGTCTTTCCTCAGGTGCACTGTGCTGTGTCACACTCTGGCCTCACTGGCATTTGGGTTTCCCTTCTTTGACTTATATGGTCACACAGGGCACCTCCATCATTCCTAGGTACTTAACTAGCAGGCAGATGGAGGATGTTTGACAGGAAGATCTTTTCTGGGGCTTAGCCCTTGCCCCAAACTCTCAAATCTACAATCATTTTAAGTAATAATTCAAAATCTCTCTAAGCTAGGAGGAAAATATCTAATGAAGAAATAAGAGGGGGAAATAAGTTAGAAGAATTATTAAGAGGTTGAAGAAAACACATTGTTTGGGACTGGAGAGATGGCTCAGCAGTTAAGGTGCTTGCCTGCAAAGCCTAGTGACCCAGGTTCAATTCCCCAGTGCCCATGTGAAGCCAGATACACAAGGTGGCACATATGCCTGGAGTTTGTTTGGAGCAGCTGGAAACCCTGGTGAACCCATTCTATCTCTCTTCTATAACTCTCTGCTTGAAAACACATTGTTTGATTCATTCATGTGGCTTTCGTTACATATTGACCTGAAAACCAATCAAGACAAATGAAACTTTTATTTTATAACTTGATTGAAACTTTCTCATACAGTCTGGAGCACATGGATCTATATGACCCCACATACACGCCGAAGCTATTGAAATGGTTTGAATAGGAATATATGTTGAAAGAAGTTTCTTCATTAATCTCTGAAGCTTCAGGGATAAACCTGCAAGGCTCAACCCTAGCAATCAATCCCATCTTTGTGTCAGATAACTAGAGGGAACACCACCTAATGTAACACATCACACTTCTCTATGGTGGGTGAATTAGTTGTAAAACCTGGATCTTGACCCTAAAATGACTTTAGAAACTATTTGTTTAAGATGATAATTGGTAAAATGAAAGTACTGCATTTCAGTAAGTGAGTAAAAATTATTCATTAAACCCACAGCAGACTACAGTTGTCTTCGTCTTTTAAAATTTATTTATTTATTTTTGCAAGCAGAGAGAGATAGAAGAAAGATAGCGTGAGAGAGAAGGGACGCCAGGGCCTCTAGCTGCTGCAAATGAACTCCAGATGCATGCACCGCTTTGTGCATCTAGATTTACATGGGTACTGGGGAATCAAACTCAGGTCCTTAGGCGTTGCAGACAAGTACCTTAACCACTATGCTATTTCTCCAGCCCTGGCTATGCTATCAGAAGATCCATGATACTAATTCTGTGTCACATTTATCAACTTAAGAGATACACAAACTTCCATTGACTGTAACCTGAGAAAATTCATTCAAAGGTAAAATTTACCATACAGACAACATATTTTCTCAGGACCCAAAAGGTACCTTCTAGCAGGTAACGCCTAATGATGATAGCAAAAAAGAAATGATTTTGAAAGGTCACCCAAGAAGAGGGAAGAGATACTTCAATTTGTTAACTTTCAAAGGCAGAAGATTATTGTATTAACTCAAGGGACACAAATTTCAAATGCACTTGCCCTTCTGATAAGTCCTGCTTAGGAAAGGCTTCAAAGCAACCTGTCAGGTGGCAGGTGGCATCTTCTTAGACTCCATGCCCATAACGTTCACTAAGTAAGGAAAAAAATCACCAGTGGAGTTGTGTTGATTTAAGGCACTTGATTTGGATTGGGCAGGCATGGTCAAATCCAGTCTTACACACGTTCCCAGCTGAAGATTTGAACTTGGCTTCAGACATTCCCACCCTCAAATGCTGGCTCTCTGTGGATTGATCAAGACACGCTTTCCTGAAACATTATTAACCAAATTTTGTGTAGCAGACCACTTTCCCCAAATTAGAGATGGAAACTATAGCTTGTTCCTTTTCTTATATGAGATCCCAAGGTTTGCCAGCCACAACAAATGAAGCTATTGTCCCCTACACATGCTTTAAAGCCATAAATACAACTGTCATAACATCAGAGCACATGTTCAAGACTATTTGAACCTGTGTTTTCCCAGACTGCAGTCCTAATTAGACCCAAATAAAAGCTTTATTTTGGACTAGGTTGTTTTGTATTTTCCAGTCAACAGTCCACTTATTCATTGATATACTAATTCAGTCAATATTTATTAATGACCCTACCATGACAAATGACTGTGAACGCCATCTTGTCTTCCTGAACAACATTTTCTTTTGCTTATTTTTAAATTTGCTTTGCAGCTGCCAGAATTTATTGGTGGAGAAACAATGACTGCATCTACTGTGAGCATCTGTTCTTATTTCTAGGGACAACCTGCTTCATGTGAGCAACTTGAAGATTTTGCTCCATACAATTCAGCATCAACAGACAGTTCTTGTTGAGGGTCGACCTCTTCACCGTAGGATGTTTATCATTACCTCAATATCTACTCACGAGATGCCAATGGTATCATCTCCCTGGCTAAGAAAATCAAATGTG
Source organism: Zapus hudsonius (assembly GCA_004024765.1). Taxonomy (NCBI): domain Eukaryota; kingdom Metazoa; phylum Chordata; class Mammalia; order Rodentia; family Dipodidae; genus Zapus; species Zapus hudsonius. Next base: position 5,523 of record PVHP010045372.1, on the reverse strand, counting down.
TCTCCAGATGTTGCCATGTATCCCCTGGGAAGAAACAACATCCCCAACTGGGATCTGTCACCTCCCAGCCTTCACTAGCAGCAGGCTAAGGGAACTAGAGACACAGCCTCCTCTCAGTGGCCCACTCAGGCCTGGGCCCAGGCACACCAGAATTTCATCAACGGCAAGATAGAGCTACTCAACAGTAAGGATAGGATGAAAGGGAAGGGAAGGAGCTCACAGGGTGCAAACACTGAAGGAGTAACCAAAGAGAAATGCCCAGTGGAGAGAGTCCACAGCAGGGTCTGTGTAAGATCCAGACAGCTCAGCTGCCCTCACCCAGCAGGGTGTCAGGGTTGCAATGGAGAAAAAGCTATGCAGAGCTGGAGAGGGGCTTCCTGGCTCCTCTTAATCCCTGGATGCTCCAGTGTAGCCCAAGCTCTGAGCCCCACAACACAGTCAGCCTACAGAATACCTCTTCAGACAATGGCAGTGCTGACCAGACAGCCAGAACCTACTTGTGTCTCTCCACTGAGGTCTGAGAGCAAGTGTCCAAGAACCTGGGCTCTGCTGGACCAAGTGCAGTGTAGAAAATGTGTTCTCATTCCTTGCAAAACTATGCTGTTGATATAGATAATAGATAGATAGATTAGATAGATGACAGATAGATGATAGATAGATAGATAGATAGATAGATAGATAGATAGATGATAGAGGGATAGATAGATAGATAGATAGATGACAGATAGATGATAGATAATGATAAATGATAAATGATTCTATAAACTTAGCAAAAATTAATAAAAGGACCTACAGAAGAATGTCCAAAAAATAATTTACAGCATACATACTACTTTTCAAAAAAAGCACTTCATAGTCAGCCACACACTGCTGGGATGAATCTTCAAACCAGGCACAATTTGGGGGAGGAAAGTATTTATTGAAACTACTGATTGAGGGGGAGTTTTGTAACAGTGAAAGAGGCTGGCTCTCTTTCATAGGTCCAAACAGAGAGAAAAGCCCATCACCTACACCATGCACACAGAACAGGGAATAGGCAAGAGGGCCAAGGAGAGAATTTCTTTCCCTTTATATAGCCTTAGGGTGGGGCCTTACAACCCTTCCCCAGACTTAATGGCTTCCTGAGTCTCTGGAATTTCCCTCCTGCACTGCCCACACAGGAAAGGATGTTTACTTCTAGCTCCTTTGAGCTTCTTTACATCTTGCCCCCTACTGAGAGTTTGCCTTCCTGTAAACATCCTCAGAGACCCGCCCAAGATTACTTGAAAGGTCAAGTTGACAACAAAACTTAACCATCACAAGTCAGTTCAAAGTGTAATTAAAAGACAACTGCACAAATAATTCCAATATACCAGGATATTGAAAAAAATGAACATAAATCCTCATCTCATGACAAAAAAATAATTGATTTTGAACATAGACTTAAACATAAAGTTTGTAGAAGGAAACTTGGGAATTTATCACAACCTTTGGCATGGCAATATTTTTAAAATAGGACATAAAGACACCAATGCAATGACAAGAAAAATAAAAAAAACTAAATAAAAAATAACCTTTTCTGTGTATCAAAGTTTACAAACTAAATTGCCAAAGCAAAACTGAAAAATCAATGTGCACTTCATACATTCGATAAAGGATTCGTGTCTAGGGAATTCAGAGAACTCTTAAAAACCAATATTAAAAAGACAATACAGTTTGTAAAAATTGGCAAAATATTTGAACGTGGATGTTGCAAAAGGGGGACAAATGGCCAATAATCACACGAGAAGGGCTCGGATGATAAGAAAAATGTTAACTGGTGTCACAGTCAGAGGCCCCGTCACACAAGCCATGCTGGCTGAGGTAAATAGAAGCCGTAATACCAAAAGTTATCCTAGAAAAACAAAGCCATTAGCAAACCCCTTCTTGAAGCAATTGGAAGTCCCATACATTGCTGTAGACTGGTATGATCATTGAGGAAAGTTGTGGACATTTCCTAGAAAGCTATGATCTCCTTATGGTCCCAAACCCTACTGCTAGGCGTTTCCTCAGATAGAACTTAAGATCTACTTCAATTGTTTCTACACCTCCTAATAGAATTAATAACTGATGAGATCAGAACCCTCCTGATCCATTCACTTCCCCAAAGTCCCACCAGTGAACATTGCCTTCATCCATGAGTCTTTGGACAACATTCCAGATCCAAGCTTTAACAATATAGTATGAAATATGCATGTAAAACTACTCAGGAGTCAGGTGTGTGGCTTGCTGATAAATACAATTACAGAAAAAGCTCAAAAAACACTGGTGAACAAAATTGGCCAAAGCCAAAAGACCATTACTAAGCTTTATACAGAAAAACTAATTCCTGACAAAAATTAAACAATATTTTCTTTAATTCCAACAAGATGGATGTGGTAGTGTTTAGAAAAAAACATTCAAGTATGTATGTGAAAGAATTATCCAGAAAAAGACAATAGGATTTTTTTCTAGGTGATAACTTAGATATCAAATATTCAATGTATAATGTATAATATGTTAAAACCTCATCAAACTAAATAAGGTCTGGATTCATTTTATTGTAGATCAGTAATGACATCAAATTTATTGTATTACATTATTTTTAAAGTTCTATAATTTATTTTTTAAAAAGTCAAAAAAAATCTCTGAAAACCTTCAACTGGAGGAAAACCATCTGGGAACAGATGCTGGACCCCATCTGACAAAAGGGGGATTGGGGCTTCTGTCTGTGCACTTTACAGTGAGTTACAAGTCGGTGTAAGTTAGCAACGAGACTACACTCACATGCCTGACTATCATCAGAGTCAAAACTGTTGAGGACCAGTAAAATTGAAAGCAAATGTTCAGTTTGCTCTTGAAATCATGTGCCGGCCAACAAATGCCAATAGAAACTCCATGTCCTCATTAGTGTCTGGCATCCCACCAAGAGAGGCACTGTCCTGGGGACTCTGCTGGTGTCCACCAGATCCCCAGCCCCATGGAACGTCTACACATGGGCCAGTCTTCTCCAAGGCTGTCCGACTTCCCTGCATGGTTTTGACCTTGGGCATCAGTAAGCAAAGAGAGCTGAGAGTGAAACCCAAGCTAAGTGAGCCATGAGGGTTGACACATCAGTGTGGGTGGGGCAAGAGGGAGTGGGGACAGCATCGCCCTGTCCATGTCAAGCGTATTTCCCACTTGTTCCAACCCTCCATGTCTTTTGATGTGTCCTTTCCCATAGAGGAAGTTCTTGCTGAGAGAGGGGGTGGTGAGTTAGCTCGTGGGAAAAAAATGTCTTTCAGGCTGTGAGAAGTAAATTGGCTCGTACCCAAGAAATGTCCACAAGGTGTGTCATGAGATGAAGTCACTTGGCTCATTTTACCAGCTTCAGGATGGCGTCAAGACCTGACAAAGCCAGGCAACATGGACAAGGAAACAGAGCTAAGACAAGGCTGTGGCATTAGAGGAGGCTTCCTGAATGTGACCAGGTGGGGACCTTGCTCAAGAAAAAAAGGCTGGGGAAGCCTTTACCTGAGGAGAAAAGCAAGGTCATGGGGAAATGAAGTGAACTGAGAGGCCTGGCCCTGGCCAGATGCCCACAGGACCATGACCCACATAAGCTCCCTGAGGCTTGCTAAAATCCTGGCAGTTCTTCAAGTTATTATCTGCATATTTGTCCAGCATTTATTTCATGAGCAAAAATAATGGCTGTGTTTTTTTTTTTTTTTTGAGAGCATAGGGGTGACTTTTCTAGAAATATAAACACAGAGAAGAGGCGTACATGAAAGTAGACAGATCAGGAGGGAACACCCCCACAATGTGAACACACCCACGTTCTCTACTCCAGAGAAAGTAGAAGACCTTCTATGCCCCCAGGAATCTCCTCACAACCACCCCACAAAGAGAGCCATTCCCTTCATTCCTAACATCGAACCTTTTTTTTTTTTAATTCACGAAGTTGTAAAGCTCTTCTCTGTCTACATGTTACTAAATTTATCATTTTAACTTACTTGGAGCTATCTTTCATTTCATGGTACATTTTGCTTGCCCATGACCAGAGAGGGGTTTCACTCATGCTTTTTCTTAAAATTGAGGTGACTGGCCTGTGTATGTTGCAAAGCATTGTCCCTGAGATATCGGATCTTGACGTGCCTTATTTGATTTCAAAGTTCCAGCTCTTTGTTTCTCCTGGCTTTGGATGACTTTCAAACGGCTGGCGGCTGTGGAAGCCCATTATTGTCCCCCAGTAACACAAAGGAAGTTCTAAGATTCCCCTGTTGGGTGCATGGCACCTTAGACCATGCTAAATACTATAATGTAAAAAAATATAAAGCTTTTCCTATCATAACTAAGCATTGATCAAGCACCATGGCTGGTCAACAGGAACAAAACTAGTATCATTAGTGTTCATTTTTCACAATTTTACAGATAGTAGATTTCATTCACACCATAGATCTCAGCAATCACAGCATAATATAGATCATCTTTGCTCTTATAAAAAGAAAAAACCTGGCTACCTCTTGTACAATTCATAACCCCCTACCCCATGAACTAATCCTCCCACCCAGGAGGGCCCTCAGAGGGTTGGGGTCAGGGAGGAGGGAAATGGGGGTACTGTCACAAGATCTGCTCATACATTGTATCTAATTATTGACAATAAATATGTTTGTAAAAGTGGCACTTTTCAGCTTCTCTTTGGCTTTTATAAATTGGCAACATTATTATTCTTATCATTGCAGGACCACTTTAAAATAAAACAAATGTTAATTGAACCTAGTGCCTAGTATGCTGGCATCTAACCAGTTCATTGGCTTTAAAACCACCTACAGTCCTGAAGTGAGAGTCTCGCCCTAACTGGTGACTAGCAGATGGATCGTGTACACAGGGAAGAGTGACATTTGAGGTAAAGCAAGACTGAGGGAGAGTTCATTATATTATTGAGAAAGGCATGGGATTTAAAATTCACAGATAACTTTTTTCTAGGATTTTCTATTAGATATTTTGGACTGTGATTCAATTAATCTGGAGAATATGAAAAGGAGAAATGGCAGATGTGTAACGTATGTATTCATGTGCAAAACCAGTGAAGAAGGTGGCTATTTCTATTCAACAGCACAGGGTACTTTGGCAGAAGTAGAATTAATTTTGAAGGGAAGATAAATTTGAGTAAATAAGCACTTTTTCTTGTTTATGGCAGTGAAGGTGTTGATATAATTTATTACTGGCTGGTAAACCAGAGAGATGCCCTGTCTTTTGTCAGATCTATACATCACAAAAGTTCTTTTCAGCATGTAGCTTGAAAAACTTTACTCTTCTCTGGTGGAAACCTCGTGAGACACTCAGTTAAGGCCCGTAGATGGGTTTAATACCAAGGCCAGGAGAGATTCCAAGAATTCTCTTTGCGTATAGTGTTGGGATTGTTCCTTCAGTTAACAGACATTCAAAGCGTGCCTCTCTGAGTTGCTGGAGACGCAAATAAATACAACCCAGTCCATCTTGCACAAGAGCTCACTCACTCTCCAGCAAGAAGTCAGACATGTAAAC
>PVHP010045371.1:0-13709 GCA_004024765.1 Zapus hudsonius | reverse complement strand
AAAACGTGGCATGCCACCTGGGCCCCTTGCCAGTGGAGTTGATGAGGGCATGGTCCCCTTGTGTTGGGCAGCAGAGTGACCCTCTGTCCTTGCTGTGAGTCACAATTCTCAGGCCCTGGGCTCGGCTTCCACTAGTTTTTCTCTCTCTCATGTGTGTGTGTGTGTGTGTGTGTGTGTGTGTGTGTGTGTGTGTGTGTGTAGTGTTTGTACATGTGTGTGCATATGTGTACACTCCATGTGCACCTGTGCATCCTCTGTCACCCTCTATGTTGTTTCCTTGAGACAGAGTCTCACTCTGAGCCTTGAACTACCATTTTTTTTAATGTCAGACTGGCTGGCCAGACATCCTCATCTCCATTCCCACATGACTGGGGTTACAGGCTTGTGTGACCATGCCCAGATTTATATGTGTGTGTTGGGGACTGAACTTAGGTCTTCTCATGTTTGTGGGCCAAGTGTTTTTATCCACTGAGCCATCTCTCCAGTCCTCTGTTAATATTTTTAAATTTTTAAATTAATTATGGACTTTATGGTATGAACAAATCTTGTGTGGGTCATATTCCCATTGGGTTCTATACTCTCATATATCCCCTCTCCCTCAGCCCCATTCCACTGAGTCTGAATGTATACTTCTAGCCAGAATTTCATAAAACTTTGAAAAGAAAGTGAGTTTAAAATAATTCTGTTTTCTTAGGGGTCAGAGGTGTTTGAGAAATTACCTTAGACAGAGGGCTGATTGAGAATTGGGATTCTGCTTTGGCCCCCACTGCCTGGGCTTAGGTGTGGGACTAAATTCCCACTTTCTTTCCATGGCTCCCCTGCCAATTGAAGAGCTGATGGGGGGGGGGTGACAGAAACGTGGAGAAAAAGCACCAGGTTTCAACAAAGCTTCCTAAGCCTCCGAGGAGGGCAGATGGCTGGTTGCTGAGTTTACCTAATCAGCTAGCATCCTAGCCTCCCTGAGGGATCGCTTTAAAACATTGAAGGGAACGTCTAGTGATATAAAACACCGTGAAAATACCATGGCTGTAACGTCGCCAGGACAGATCTCGGCAGCTCATCTGGAACATTTTTCAAGTGTTCAGAAGTCCACTCACACACGATAGGAGCGTGGGATAATGGGAGTTCACAGCGACCTCTGTCAGCTGAGAAATAGATCATCATGGTAGAAAACCACTACAGGCTCTAAGATTCACACTTCAATGGAATTTGCACACCTACAAATGCTCAACTCATGACTCATGGTTTCTAGGTAAGAGGCTGATCTCCTTCTTGAGTTAAGAACAGAAAAGAGAATCTAATTGTTTTTGACTGGTCCTATGTCCACACCAGGCTCCGGTCTTTATGGATTTTGGCTACCCCTGCAGAGCAGAGACTCAAACTAACCTTGCTAACCTCCTCCTCCTCTACCTCCTTCTCCTCTTCCTCCTCCTCTTCTTCTTCCTCCCCCTCCTCTTCCTCCTCCTTTTCTTCCTCTTCCTCCTCCTCTTCCCCCTTTATTGTGTCATGCCCAATACAGTGGCCAAGAACCTACTGTGGTTATTGACATTTAAATTAATTATAGCAATCAGTTCCTTCCTTTCACAGGTCTTAGGATGGCCATTGTCTCCTAAAGACAGTAGTCATATTGCATCATGGCTTCCCTCCTTCAGATGAGATTGGGCACAATCACACTCTGTTTCTGTGTCATCCTCATAACTAATGACATTTGCAGGGTCTTTATTTTAAATGAAGCCACACTCTGAGGTATTCAGTGCTGAAGATTAGGACTTCAATGCATCACTTTTGGGGATAGGAGTCACAATTCAATCCGTAAGGCTTAGGGCGTAACCCCTAGGTCTGTCGCCTTCACTGTGTTCTCTTTCCTTGGGCTCATGACTGGTTTGGGCTATGAGAGCTTCCAGCGGGGGGTGAGAGGTGCCAAGACATAAGCATTAGGCATTTATGTCTGTCCCTCCTGGCACAGTACATCCTGGTGCACAGTGTCTTTCCCTCCCCTAGCTCCATTTTGGGCAGGTGTGGGTGTCATGGCTTCTCTTTCTCACGCCCCTTAGGTCTGGAGGGTGATTTCCTTTGGTGTTTCCACATCCTTTTGGCTCCCTTAATACTACCCATAACTATCTCAAGAGTTCTCTCGTCAACTCTCCCCAGCATTTTGGTGGAACATACCTTCCACGTCGGGCTTTTGCTAGATCTTGCATTCCAGCTCAATGCTGCCCCTCATCCATAAGAGCCGACTTGGGGTTTTCATATCAGGTACATGCTTTCTACCAAGCACAGAACAAAACTAGTTAAGACTCTTTCCTGGCTCCCTCCTCCCTATCACTCCTCTGCCATTCTTGGTTTTCAGCTCTGCGCCTCTTGAGAGACCCTTCGCCCTCACTGTGAGATTTCACTGCTCTTCCAGCCATGCATCCTGGCTTTATCCCCGTCACTCCAAGGAAATAGCCTTGCTTCCTGTGTGCTCTTCCACGCCATCATGCTGCCAGGCTTCATGGATGTTGTCCTAGACCTGGGGACCTTCTCTGACCTTGCACTTCCTGTCCTCTCTTCTCCTGCCTTGGCTCCCTGAAGTGTCCTTTGGTTGTTTGAGGATAATGCGTCACTCCGTGTGTGTGTGTGTGTGTGTGTGTGTGTGTGTGTGTGTGCGCGTGTGTGTGCGCGCACGCACAGATATGTGCTACCTGTGTGCCTATGTGTGGAGACCAGAGAAGGATGTCAGCTTCTTATTTCTCTGAGACAGAGTCTCTCACCAAACCATTTTTCACTTCTACTGCCTGATCAGTGAGTTCCAGCCATGCTCCAGCCTCTACCTGACTCAGCACTGGGGTTACAGGCATGCCTGGCTTCTCCCATGGGTGCTGGGGATTGAAACTGATCTTTATGCTTGTGCAGAAAGTACTTTTACCCACTGCCATTTCTCCAGCCCTGGGTCGATGGGTAGCTCAGGGGTGCTGTATTAAATGCCCTGGGCTGAAGGCTCAAGCAAGAGGCATTTCCGTCTCACAGTTGGGTGTATTGGAGTCTGAGATCAGGGTGCCAATAGGGCTGTGTTTTCCTGAGGCCCCAGTCCTCAGCTTGCACAGTGCTCTTCCGTTTAACTTCGGCTGCCTCTCCAAACTTGGTCCATACGGAGGCATGAATTCAGAAGTCATAATTTAGCCCGTAGTAAGTAGTCATATATTATATGACTTCCAGGCCTTTCGCTGGACTCATGGGCCCCAGACCTCCATATGAGATGTGGCTCTGTATCTGCATCAGCTCTATTCAGTGGTTCTACACTGGCTTCTCAGGATCTCCACAATGAGCTCCTGTCATCACCTGTCCCAGCTTGTCTTTCTGTCCTCTGCTCCGCTGATCTGCTCCATCCTTCTCCGGATGTCCCAGGGCTCTGGAGATTGTCCTCCTCATCTGCATGTGACCCATCCTCAGGAGCTTCTTGCCAACCATCCCTTCATCTCCACCACTTCCACCATAGCTCAGCTCAGTGCAAACCTCTGGCAACCAGCACTCCACCCTTGACCTGATCACTTCTGGGACAGGCCCCACGGCCCCTGCATCTGGTCTTTTCTCAGCAGATGCTTGATGTATCCATGACTTCCTTTGTGTTGGCAAATAGGACTTTCTCCTTTTGCATGTGTGTTTGCAGTGTATGCACCTGTTTGTGCAGATACACATGCCCTGTGAGCGCATGTGCAGAGGCCGGAAGAGGATGTATCCTCCTCTGCTACTCTACTGCAATGTTGTCCCTGACACAGAGACTCCCTGAACCAGAAGCTGCTGTTTTGGTCAGAATGGCTCACCATGAGCCTCAGTGATTCTCCTGACGCCGCCCCTCACATTCCTGGGAATATAGGCATGCATGACCACTCCCAGCTTTTCCATGGGCCCTGAGGATAGAACTCAGGCTTTTGCAGGTCCTCAAATAATCTTACCTGTAGAGCCATCTCCCCAGCCCCCAGATAGGAGATTCTTTCCTTACCCTGGGTCCTCAGGACCTCATCCTTGTAGTAGACATAGGGTGCCACGTTTCTATCCTTACCCTGCTCCACAGGGCTTCCTCATTGTTGTAGACATTGGGTGCCAGGTCCACCAGCCTCTTGCTCATGAATTTGAGCTCCTCTTGGTCTTCCTCTATGCACTGGAATAGGATGGTGGGCAGTTTTTTTTTTTTTTTGTTTTGTTTTTTGTTTTTCGAGGTAGGGTCTCGCTCTAGTCCAGGCTGACCTGGAATTCACTGTGTAGTCTCAGGCTGGCCTCGAATTCATGGTGATCCTCCTACCTCTGCCTCCTGAGTGCTGGGATTAAAGGTGTGCACCACCACGCCCAGCTGATGGGCAGTTTTGATAGCATTGACACCTTTTCTGGGACTGGCAATCTGGGGGAGGTCTGTAGGGTTCCCGCTCTGTTTCACCATCTATGCCCCATCTGAGATTGCTTTTACCAGGATTCTGGGTTGGTCTGGCCAAACTCAGCACATGTTTCCATTTAATTCCCAGGCCTCTCACATTTCCCTTCCTTGGGCAGGAAGAAGCCCATTCATTGCCTTTGACCTTGACAGGCCTCCTTAAGCGGACCTTCAATAGCCTCAGCTCCTGTGTGTGAGCATGGCACCAGTCTTTTCTCGCTCATCGCCTTTCACTACCACAGGTACCTCATAGAAAGGTGAGCCAACCAGACATCATCCCTGTCCCGGGCCATTCATAGCCTAGACTTCATACTTTTCCATTTTCTTAGGAAACTGCCCCTTTAGCTGGCTTCCTGAACTTTGTCTGAAGGACAGCCCTTCCTTTGGCCTTCCCACTGCAAGGCTTTGGGCCAGGGAGGCTGTCTTAGTCAGAAAGGGCTACATAACAAAATATCATGGACCAAGGAGCTCACACAACAGACAGTGGTTTCCTTACTGGCTGGAGGCTGAAGTCCATGGTCAGGGTGTTGGTGGGGCTGGTTTCTGGTGAAAGCTCTCTTCCTGGTTTAGAGATAGATAACCATGTGCACGAGGAAAGAGCAGAGATCTCTTTGGTGTCCGTGCTCGTCTCATAAAGTCATGGTCTTATTACTTCAGGTGTTTCCCTTGGGCCTCCATTGGCCCATAATTCTCTCCCAGAAGCCCCCTCCTCAAATACTATCACTTTGGATGGTAGCCTTACGACACATGAATTCTGGGAAAACACAGTTCAGTCTCTACTGGAGACATTTAGATGCTTAGGAACCTCGGGGGCAGCAAGGGCCTAGGGCGGGGTACTGCACTGCTCAGGGGTCACGGGGCAAGGTGCCCCAGAGCAGGGCAGGGCACTGTGCGCTCCGAGAAAACACCATTCTACCACTTCTCAGCGGTGTGACTTTGGCCAAATCCACAGACATGTCTTCCTGCTGAAAGGTGCCCTGATGACCTCTCTGATGAGTCACAGGAGTGGAAAAGAGGGTTTAGTGACGAGTGTCTTGCCTCGCCCATGGGAAGAGTCTCTATCTTGAATCATGCTTGAATATGAACTTTGATGATAGCATTATGGAAATGGGGTGAAACCACCAGAAAAACAGATTCGTTGCTGCAATAACATTTCTTTCAAGAAACCTTGGCCCCCAAGGTGGGGCCGGGTCGTTGGCATTTGAATACCTTCACATTCCCAGTGAATTCCGGTCCTTCCCCCTATATGTCGAAAGCTTACAAGGCTACTCTCTAATGATCACCAGATGAGGGGTCTGGAATCCCCTGCCTGTGAGCCTTATCTGGATGGCAGTTGGCTTGCACTTCTCACATGCAATCTGTGCTGACATCTCTGAAAGCTGAATGGGAGACAGAAACCCAGGCTTTAACCATCCCATCACCAAATCCCAGATGCTGGTCACACATGCCACTGGCATTCCCAGGCTTTGAGGTCATGTACCAAGTGTCCTAGCACAAGTGACAGGCCTCTGACATCCAATACCTCCAGGGCCACTCTCCATATTTTTTGCTTGTCTTACATTTGCTTTCTAGAATAGTCTCCTATGATGCAATACATCCATTTCCTACTCACTCCCACGAGAAAAATATCAGGTCTGCAGGTTATGCTATAATCATGTATCTTGTACATGGTAAAATCATCCAGTCACTGGGCAGCATGGATGAGGCTGCTCACAGATGATCTGACAGATGTCACAGAGCTCAAAGGCTGGTTCATGGCATCTGCCTGATGCTTTGCAGGAATCCCAGGTGAAAGCACAGGGTCAGGGTCTCCAGCCAGGCTCAGGGCTTCTGGAAAGTCCCATGGAAGAAAGCCTCAGTTTCCTGATATGTAAACCGGGCAGCTTGTATTAGCTCAGAGGGGCCATAACATGGTTTAGGGTCACAGTCTTTTCTTTGAGTGCTGACTTAGACGTAAGTTGACAGACTGAGGTTTCTTGGTTCAGATGGGAGCTGGGGGATGAGGGCTCCCTGTTGGTTCCCACCTCTCAGAGAGTTCTGAGATGCTGTTGAAGATCAGCTGGTCCACAAGACCCAGTCATCTGTGTCCACAACCGTGTGTGTTATTGTCATCGATCAGGGAAGCTGCTTTCGGATCACGCGTCACCATGAAACATCACCCAATGCTTCCGACAGACAGGTGAAAATCAAAGGTGTCGTCTCCATGCCATGGGTGGAGTTGATCCATCCATTCATTGAAATAATGTAAACAATGGTACAATAATCAATAGTGCTGTGAAAGGTTGAGATTTCAAAAGACATTTGCAGTAGGGAAAGCCACACGCTTTCCTGTTCCCACTTGTCCCCTGTCAGGTGGAGTGCATGCGCATGCCCGGCCTCTTCACAGGACACCTGTGGCTTCTTCCCTGTGGAGACAACATGGTATCTTCCAAGCCAGCCACAGAACTTCATAATGAATTTTTAATCTTGTGTGTGTGTGTGTGTGTGTGTGTGGGTGTGGGTGTGGGTGTGGGTGTGGGTGCCCATGCACCATGGTACAGGTGTGGAGTTAGAGACATCCTCAGCTATTCATCCTCACCTTGTGACTTTTCTGAGGCCGTCTCTGTGGGCTGCTGTGGAGGCCAGGCTGGCACACACAATCGGATGGCATGAGTTGACCTGATTCTCCCGTCCCCATCTCCCACCTCATCATCAGAACATTGGCATTACACACTACTGCTCAGAGACGGCGATATCTGTAAATGTATTGATTGATCTATCAGAAAGTGAGAGGCCAGCCTGGGAAGCGAGTGGGAGAGGCTTGTGATAGAGGAAGAGGTCAGTAAGGAGAGACGGACAGTGAGGAGATGTGGACATTGGGTTCTGGCTTCCAGGCCCTAGAGCAGGGACCCCATAGTGACAACCCTGACCTATTGGTTCCTACTGTGCCAATGTCTTTTATTTTTCTTATTCATTTTTAAAACTAGAATGTAGCGATGATGCAAAGGACTGAGATTCCTTATGACATTTTCATACATATGTGGAGTCTACTTTGATCTTCGTCTCTCATGGTCACATCTTTCAAAATGATTTCCTTATGATCTCTCGTAATGCCATGGTCTTGGAGCACTGGGATGCCTCATTCCGAAGCCTCCTTCTCTTGCTAACACAGTAGCAGGGGTGTTCTTTTCTGGCGTAATCTGGGCTGAGTTAGAAAGGGGTGGCTGGTGCCTGGCTGATGAAGATGAAGACCAATGGAGAAGTTAATCATATCCAGGTGCTCTTCTCCATGCTCTATATATTAATATACGTACTACTGTCACAAAAGAACGGGAAACCAACCCCTCCTCCACGATGGACCTCAAGCACCACGTGGCTTGAGTTAGAATCTGAGGATTAGCTTAAGTGTAGTATGCCATATACATTAAAAAATAAAAAAGAGATTATGGGCTGGAGAGATGGCTCAGCGGTTAAGGCACTTGCCTCCAGTGCCTAAGGCCCTGGGTTCAATTCCCCAGGACCCACATAAGCCAGACCCACAAGTTGGTGGCCCTGGTGCTCTCTTTCTCTCTCTCTCTCTCTCTCTCTCTCTCTCTGCTTGAAAATGAATAAATAAAATATTTACAAAAAAGAGATGACTATTCAGAGCCAGATTCATGTCCTTGTAAATAAACCATGAGCAAAGCCAAGTGCACGGACCCAACATGGAAGACAGACTTAGGAAGGGAGATCACAGGCTCCCCTTGGGTCCCTGGCAGCTGCAGGGACACAGAGCGTGAAGCTCCGTGAGAGTCAGAAGAGAAGAGGAAAGTGATGCCTGGGGCAAAGATCAACAGGCACAGCTGCCGCCAGGGTGGGTGGAGGAGCCAGCCAGCAGAGAGTATGCCACCCAGGAGTGGGTGCTGTGGGGTTCAGGGGCAGGCACTGGGTTTGCCAAGAACAAACCCCTCACATACATTGGTTCCATGATTGTCCTAAAGCGCCATCAAGCTGCTGGTGAGCCTGTGGCCCTGGACGTACTGTACTTCAAACACAAGGGGAGTACACAGCACAGGAGTGTTTGGTCACACCTTCCAGCTCTGGGAGAGGGCACCTTGCTAGTACTTCGGGCCTGGGAGGTCAGATCAGTGGAACTGGATAACTGATTCCAATCTGCGTCAGTAACAATTGTTAATCAGCCCCAATCTCCTTGGTGGTAGATGATGTGCATAAACTAATCAGATCCAAGTTAATTCTACTACTGATTTTGGACAGTTCGTGTCCTGGGGCCAGGCAGGATTCAAGGGGCACACTCAGACTGGTGAGTCGTGAAGGTGAACTTGACCCTGCAGAGTCTTTAAACGTAACGCCCTCTTCCTCTGGGTAAAGCCAGCTGAGCAGATGTGTTGGCGGCTCAGGAACCAAAGTGTGTGGTATCAGTAGCATCTTTGGTGGCCTTGGCATTCATGGTTCAATCGTCATGGTTCTCTTCCCATGGATCCAACAGCGTGAGCTCAGAGGCCTTTACATGTAAGGCTCTCAGAGACACCGCCAGGCGCTGGATGTTGGCCCAGTGGGAGAAACTCACCCACCATCTTGGTCCCAGGGGTCCAGCTCAGGAAGCCTGCAGCTGTGGGGTCTCCCACTGGGCAAAATGTAGGGTGAGCCTGGGGAGTAGGCAATGTGGCCATGACCCCATGGTGGGTTGGAGTCTGATTTTGGAAAGACATGAAGCGGAAGCTTCTTTCTCTAACTATGTGTCTGCCTGTGACGCTCTCTCTGTGCCCCTCCCCAGGTTGTCACCTCTCCATGGGTGACAAGGATACCTTGAGTATGCAGTGGTCTAGGGTTCCCAGGGAGCTCTGCTGTGTGACAGTTCTGGAACAAGATGTCAAGAGAGACCAGAGAAACAGTTCCCTCCCTGGCAAACACCAAGAATAGGTCGGTCTTTCTTTACCCAAGTTCACATATTTTATGTGCAGAGGGATATACTGGGTGGGGGGTGACTAGTTCCTGCTCGGAACAGCCCTGTACACACATATGTAGGGTGGCTCATCCCCTACCTTCCCCAGCACCCTTCATGCCCGGAGCAGAGGGGAGACTCCAGGGAAGCTCTGTGAAGACCAGGAACCAGCCAGGGCTCCTAAGGAAATCCCAGAGGCACTTTAGTCTTAGGTCAGATGAACAGACTGCTAATCCCTGTCAATTTCCGCCTCATTCCTGCAAGTGTTAAGCAGAGGGTTAATACTAATCCCACATTGTGACTCAGAAGATGAGTCCAAGGGTCTGAGACCTTATGGCTACTCACCCCTGGATCTCCTTTGTGACCTGTCTGGGTTCATTTGGCTTGACCCGAAGGCTGCTGGCTTGTGTTTGCCCTCCTGCTGGTCTCTCTATCCCCTGGTCAATGCTGACTCAGCACACCAGAGCCTGCCTTCCCATAGCTCTGAAACAAGCACCCCATCTCCCAAGCTTTTGGAAGCCATCCAGCTCTCTCTGCCCTTGGCACCCCTCTCCAAAGGCTTCCTCTGGGGTCTCCTGGGGGTGGCTGCTTGTTGCACTGCTGGGCTCCAATGCCTAGCTTGGTACACACCTGGCCAGCCATTGCTGAGAGCACTCCTTCTTGTCAGCTTTCTCCCTGCCGTCATTGCTGGAGCCCATGGGATGATGGGATTCAAAGCAAAACAGGAAAGCCCACAGCAATAGCTTTCCACAACACCAGGTCTCCTCAGGAGCTAAGCCTCCAAGAGCAGGGGCAGCCTCTCTTCCTGCCCGGTGTCAGGAGGCTGTTCACCTTCTCCCAAGAGACACAACTAGACATGTGTCCTGTCAGCAGGTACAGATGGGGGGGTCATGGTAGGACTGGTGAGCTAGGGGAGAAAGGCAATGTTCTTGGAGGGTCTCTTCCATCCCTGCACTGGGTACCCCCTTACTGATTCTTACTCATTGAGCTTACCCGGGTCTCTCCATGGTAGACCAGGAGGCTGAGCAAGCTCAGGGCTGGTCTGTGGGAGTGGGCACTAAGTAACTCTGTGACACCCTGCCCTCCCTGGACTGGGCCTCTCCTCACCCTCCCCTAAGCCCTTCTGGCCAGGATTCAACTCCTGGGTGACAGTCTCTGGTCTGATAGGCCTCTCATCCACTCCTCCACACTGGGTTCCAGGACTAGACGTCTACAGCCCATCTGCTGCATAGAGTTTTTTTTTTTTTTCTGGAAGTTTCTCCAGGGTTGGCATCTGCTGAAGCCTGCCAAAGGCCATTTTCCCACAGTGACAAAATAATTGTGTCCGACACACATTCTTTTTTTTTTCCAAACGAAGACAAAAAAAGCCAGTTAATGAACGAGAGATTATCATTTTGATGACTTTAGCTCAGTGTGTCCAGTGGCACATCCTGGGTCAGGGCTGGCCAGCATGGACACTCCTGGGAGTGTTTTTGAGAGCCCTAGCTCATGAGGCAAGGTGCCAACGCCAGGTCTCTGGGAGGCTCTGAGCTGGGTCTCAGCCTGCTGTCCTCTGCTCCACCATTACACAATGCCATGTCTCAGTTTTCACTCTAAGACCATTCTACGAAGTGATCCGAGCCAGAGCATCTGCTGGTGTTTGTAAAACTGCCTGCCTCCTCGGAGTCCATGAGGCAAAGACGCAGGGCACACCCTCTTCCTGCAGCTCTGCCTTAGAGCCCAGACCTTGTGTGCATTGCCCTTCATCAGAGCCCAGGAGCTGTGTGAGTCCTGGATGCCAGGCCGCTTGGAACTCAGATCTGCCCTGCTGTGGAGCTTGCTGCTTTTATATCAGCCCAGGTCCTCTGGCTCTAGTATCACCCCACTCTTATCTTGCCTGGCTTGGTTTTTGATCTTGCTTCAGTGAGCTTGGATGGATTGAATCTCTGTGAGTGAGTTTCCCCAACCCTCTGTAAATGGCCACTTTCATCCCTGGCAGCTGTGAGGGCTGTTGATGACGGCCGTTTGGCTGGCACGTAAAGCAAGATGCCACTGCACTTGGAGGAAGACTTTGGTTCACCTTCGTTCCGTGTGAGTCTGTGTTTTCATCTGAGGAGAAGGATGACCAGGTTCCTTGTCTTTTCCAGGCCTGGTGCAGACAGGAGATAAGGTTTGCTGATCTTGAGCCGAGGCAAGCAGTAGACGCAACCAATGTGTACCTCTGGGCTGGGGAGATAGCACAGTCAGTAGAGTACTTGTCTTGGAAACGTGAGGACCTGACTTTGATCCCCAGAACCCAAGTGGAGGAAAAACCAGACATTGTGACGTGCTTATAATCCCGGTGCCAAGGAAGTGGAGAGGTGGGTCACAGGGCTTTCTGGCCAGGGAGGCTACCTTAGTTTGGCAAATTACAGACTTAATGAGAGATCCTGTCTCATAAAAGGTGGCGGTCACCTGAGGAAGGACATCACAGGTTGTCCTCAGGCCTCCACATGCATCCATATGCACACACTGGCACCTGCATACACTAATATGCTGCCTCTCTCTCTCTCTCTCTCTCTCTCTCTCTCTCTCACACACACACACACACACACACACACACACACACACACACACACACACCAAATGCTTGCCTCCTTTTTCAAAGTGGTCTTGGGGTACTTGGGGTAGGCCTCATGGGCATGTGACCGACCCGATCACAGGACATGCTCCATAGCAGTGGTCTTGAGAGCCTCCGCAGCTCTGTCTTTAGATGCATGGTTTGGGGGTGGTGTGTGCAGGGTGATGGTGTATGTGATTGTGGCCCCCAACATCACCTGAAGCTTCCACTTCTTCCTCTCCGTGCTCAGGACCAGCATTGTCTCCAGAAAGAATAGAGCATGGACTGTGCCGAGCCATGGCACCAAGGAAGGTTAGAAGTCACCTTGCAAAGATCCCTGTGCCTGAAGGTGTGTGACAGAAACAGTAATGCATTCCACGACAGAAGAGAAGGCAGCTGAGAACCAGAGCCCGAGTCCAAGTGTGCGTCTGTCTTCTCTGAGCTTCTGGGAGTGGGTCTTCAGCGGGAGGGCTTTGTTTCCAGGTCCTTCTACTGATGCGGAGAGGAGGAGGGTGGAGCACTTTTTTCCTATGTCTGAGTGGTGGCTGATGGTTCTCCACCTGTGGAAGCCATTAGCTCACAAATTCCCCAGCGATACGCTCCCTATGAGAGAATGACTGAAGCGGGCATTCGCCTTTGCCAACGATGTATTGAATGCCTGCTGCACTCTGGGCACTGTGCTAGGTGCTGGGATGCAGGAGAGGTCTGGCACAGGGAGAAAGAAGCGTCTCCTACAGGGAGCTCCAGGCTCTTCCTGGGAACCCTACTCAGCAGCAGGTGCATGAAGACAAGTAGAGGAGGAAGAGGTCCATCTGATGGCCCTCTGGGAGACTGCACAGAGAAGCTTCCAGAAAGGTCACAATAGGGTGGCAGGAACCTCAGCATGGCCCGTGGATGGGGTGATGGGAAATGGATTGCAGAGAGGAGCTGTGGAGACCAACACGGGCAGAGCTGACACAGGTGGTGCTCAAGCAAGACTCCAGGGCAGCAGTGTTGGTCACTGGGGACATTCATCTTGAGAATGATTGACACGCCGAGTGTCCATGTGACAAAAGGCCCATGAAAACATGAGAAGTGTTTATACGGGTGGAAGAGAATAAAGTCCTGAATGGACAAACAAATTACTAAGCAATTCAAGAGACACTTGCAGGAAGGTATTTCAATTAAAACCTCCATGAAAAGATCCAGGAGGCTAAAACACTAATTGCTATGCTTGGTTATTTCTGGGCAGGAGGGAAGGCGAACAGCCAGAATAAGAAGTCCACTCGCATTGGACATGAACTGTAGCATCTCTTCAGTGCTCAGCCTATAACCAGCGGAGAAGGTGCAGCGTGAGACGGAGGGGAGGCTCTCCATCGGGGGAGAGGGGCTTGGGAAGCCTTCATGAGGGCTTATGAATACCAGCCCCCCTCTAGATCACCCCACAATTATATCCGTTGTTCTCTTTCCCTCCTCTCCAGCTTATCTTTCTGCTCTACATTTCTTTGTCTCTAGCACATGGAGTGCCTCTAATTGCAGATATCTGCTTTTTCCCTGGAAGGATTAGTGTGTGCTCCAGGAGGCTGGCTGGCTGCAAGCCCCTAACCAATGAGGGATGCTTCACCAATCTCGGCCAGAAGCTGTGTCCTAATCCGCATGCCCTTGGCCTCCCGGCATCTCAGTGGAATCCCTCTGGGAGGGCTTCACCTGGCACCCTAATGCCAGTGGAATGTGCACACGCAGGGCCTGTCGGGGTCTCAGATGGATGAGGCTGAAGGGCGCCCTAGCCTCCCCTTGCTTGGCAAAGGCTGCTCTTGTCTTGG
>PVHP010045370.1:0-13731 GCA_004024765.1 Zapus hudsonius | reverse complement strand
TCCCTAATATGTTATTTTTGAAGCTAAAACTTTCTGAACTACTTTGCTTAGTCTTGTCCAGATGGGCCTTCATGTGCCTTCTATCAGCAACAAGTAATGCTTGCTTCAGAAGTTATGTATTTTAACCCATCATGCAGGAACTTGAGATTCAAATTTCCATATAGAACTCCTCAAATACTTTTGACTTATTCCCATGACAAATTTTGGGAGTTGAAATTCCCAGGTTGTAAACAAGTGAATACTTTTTATAGGAGAGGAAGAAGGAGAGAGAGAGAAAGAGGACACAAGGGAAATACAGGGGAGAAGGAAGAGATTAAAGAAAGAAAGGAAGGAAGGAAGGAAGGAAGGAAGAAAGAAAGAAAGAAAGAAAGAAAGAAAGAAAGGAAGCAAGGAAGGAAGGAAGGAAGGAAGGAAGGAAGGAAGGAAAGAAGGAAGGAAGGAAGAGAAGATAAGAATAATAATGACTTAAAGTAGCACAGAAAACCTGAGTAAAGTATGGTACACTAGGGAAATATAGCCACAATATTTTACATAGAATACTTAGCTTTGTATGTGCAGTCAAACATCACTTACAATTTTCAAAAATAAAGCAGCATGTCTATCACCAAAATCTACTCCCTTTTCTTTAAGGGTTTCTATCAAATCAGCTGCATAGGAAGAGGGGTTAATGCAGTTGAGAATGCAGGTAGGTTTACAATAATGCAAGTCCAGGAAAGAGTTCTGTATTTGATGTCAGAAGTTAAAGTTTAGAGATTTTTGTTGATGATGTACAATACACCTTGTTAGAGTGTTTTATTTTGTTTCTATGTCAGCAACTGTCTGTGTGTGCATACAATTTTACTCTTATATTTGGTCACAATTTCTTTGTAATTATACATAAAAAGAATTTTCAACTTTGGGAATTTATTGGCTAAATAGAAATCCAGGATTCATTTGTATTAAAGTTTTATGTCAAATATCAGAGAGCAATTAACACCCTCATTCTATCCTTATCTGCCTGTGACTAGGTCAAGGAATGCAAGATTAATGATGGACTCTCCTGAAATTAAGTCACAAACCACACCTTCTATTTCCATTTCCAGACCCACTTTGGCTGTTTTTCGTAAATGACACAGATGAGTTCTCTCCAGTCATTGCTCTCGTGATTCCAGTTTGCATTCAAGCTGAGATAACCAGAGACACGGAGATGTGACCATTCATTCATTTAAATAATAGCCTTGAAAGTAACATTTCCAACATGCGGCCTTAAGAATGTATTGAAAAGGCAAAACACCAGGGGTTTCAAGGTTAACAGTCCTATCTAAATAGAAGCTGGTCCTGAAGGTAGGAGCTTTTTCTTGAAAGGATTTGATGGTTCAGAAATATGATCTGCATGTGGGCTTGGTGGTGACAACTTAAACAAAGAAAGCTGCTCTGCTGAATTGGAACAGACTCCCTGAATGTGCTGTGGCATTATGGACTGTTTACAGTAAGAGCACTAATGCATCTGCTCCTTCTCTGAGCAGGCACCTGGACTACACGGTCTGACATCACCATTCTCTATTAACCTCCATCTGCTGGGCGAAGTCTGTCATTATTTTTTTCAGTATAACATAATGTGACAGAAGCTTCATTTACCCAAACTTATCTTGGCAACTTGTACTTCATTAAAGAGAATGCTACAAGCATCAGTTAAAGCTTTCTTATCTGGCCATGCCTAGCCAAGCTTCATAAATCATTCTTTCACTTTCCATTTTCAGCTTCTAGAAAGGTAACATTATTGAATTCAGATCACTGGAAAAGAGCAGTGCTAAAATGTTTATTGACCAGCTCTTACACACCGAGCTCTGCTATGAATGTAGACAGTCGTATTAACCAAAGCTTTGGGGTTTAAACTCTAGTCACGAACAGGTCTCATTCAGTGTTGAAAATACACTTGAGAACAGACAACTACCTTAGCAAGTTGCTAGTAATCTAGTGAAGCAAAGCATAGGCTGGTCCCTTGATTTTCTCCTAGCTTTGTTTTTATTTATGTTAATTTAGGAAGATAAGATACTTCCCTTTCCATTTACCTATCATCACCTACTCTGAGCACTGTCTTTGGTTTGTAGCTTAATGAAAAAGCATATAAAGTTCCCTTTGGTGTTCATTCTTTCTATAATTTCCATGTGACTTCTCAGTTTGTTCATTCAGATTATATAAATAAAAGTCAATGGAAACTCCTTCAGAAGCCCATTCTTGTCAAATTGGCCTTTTACTACCAAAGGCCTCAAGGACATATTATTTATCCTGTGAGGTTGCAAACATACTTTGGAAGAATGACCAAGTCTATGCTTACAGTTCTATGATCTTTGAGGGCACTGAACTTTTACCATCACAGAAAAGGGAAAGATCTTGAAATTTAAAAGTTGTATGAAGTTTAGGGAAATATTTATGTAGCATATTTAACACATTACTCTGATCAAACAATAAGTACTTTGTCATACCCCTCATACTGAGAATTTCAGATGTATTTATAAACAGATAATTATGGTTCAATTACTCTGGCTCATTTAGGTAGAATTATTATCTGCTACATATGTGTCAAGTTAGCTATGATGAAACTACCAAAATGAGCGGGGGTATTTTCACTCTGCATATTTTAAAAAAATTATTTATTTATTATTTATTTGAAAATAGAAATAAAGAAAGAAGGAAGGAAAGAAAGAAAGAACAAATGAAGGAAAGAAAAAGAAAAAGAAAGAAAGAAAGAAAGAAAGAAAGAAAGAAAGAAAGAAAGAAAGAAAGAAAGAAAGAAAGAAAGAAATTAAGAGGAAAGTTCTGCTTTCTTGCCACTGCCAATAAACTTTAGAGGCATGTGCCACTATGTGGGTACTGGGGAATTGAACCTGAGCATCAAGCTTTGCAAGCAAGCATGTTTAACTGCTAAGCCATCTCTTCAGCTCCTATGCTGCTTTTTAAAAAAATTAAATGATTCTAATATAATTTTAAAGAAAATGCAAAAAAATGATAGATTGGAATAACTTATCAGTTTATATAAATAATGCAGTTTTAAATTGTAGAACTTTCAACTTATGGAAGATCTAGCTCAGTTGAACCATTTAGGAGTAGGAATGAGGGACTTGGTATGAATGATTTGCCCCTTCTTACTACCAGAGATTGGCAAAGCACAGGACTCATGGTTCTGACAAGCACAGAGCTTTGATACAGTGACTATATATATATTAGAAAGTTTATTTGGTAAATTCTCATCTTCCACAGCAAAGGGAGTCACAATTTCTTACAGAAAATTACTCTTTCTGCTCAATCTGTTGATATTTGACTTTTATTACAGTAGAGAAAACATGAGTTTTTATATTACTTGGTAGCAGAAATAGAGAAAAAAATAAATATATCCAAAGGTCATCTTAGTTGATTCTATGTGTGTTTCTTACATACAGAAAAAAATACATTAGATCTATCAGACAACCGCCAAAGGTAGTTTAAAATCAATATTGAAAGCTATTCAATCTATACAATAAAATATAAAGGTCCAAATAAATGACCCACACATGTGTACCATTTTCTCCATTATAACACACTATCCCTCTACTCCATATGAATGAGAGCTACTTGTGGTATATTCTGCCTTTTTAATAACACACTTCTATGAACATTAATTGTGAGGACCACTGAGGAGTTCATCATGCTACTCACGATGCACTAGGAAAAAAGAACATTTTAATGTCAAAAAAATCAGATAATTTTCTAACAGGTAAAAGTTATAGTTAAAACACAATATGAACAATGAGTTAAACACATTATTAGCAATGACTTATTCAATATATTGAAAGAATAAAAAAACCAGAAAAAAATAGTCAAGTTTCTCTGGCCAAGAAGATGACAATGGTTTTCCGGGTAAGGAAAAGATACACGTAACGGCAACCTGGATACCTTGATAGTCTTACCAGGCAACTAAACTTCCTAAAGGTACTTTAGAGTGTCAGATTATTATTTAATAGAATTTTATAATCAGCACTACATAAGTTAAATCACTATTGGTATGTTTATGTTTTGATGCCCCTCCAATATACTGGATTGGTTGTGTTATCCTGTTTGATTTTAAAGTCTGTTGATTTGGTAAAGAAATGTGATATGTGCAATGAAGAAGAACTTAGTGAAATTCATGCCCTGGCAAATATTTTATAAAGTTTAACAATCATAATTTCATTTTCTTAATTCAGCTAGATGTAAAGATTAACTTAATAGTACTAATTCCTTCAAGTTGTTTATGCCTAGTTGTTGGTGGCACATCTACCTTGGGGTGTCTTCCCAAAACATGGCAGCCATAACACTCGCTCACTGACATTTTAATTTAAACTAAAAATAGACTGTTTCTAAAGTCAAATGCCAAAGCATCTATCCACTTTTAAAATCAATATTTAAGGTTGTACAATGAAAAGGATATTCAGATGCATTATGCCAGCACTCTGTAGAATAGTGATTATGCAAATAATACTAGCAAGTACTTTGAAATATCTCAGATAAACTATTTACAAAAGTTCTCTGTGAGTTCTACGTGGAACATCATTCCATCTAGTTTTAAAGTCAAAACATTATTGTTAGTATATCTTATTATAGCAGTCTACAGCTATCATACTAAAATTAAAATGAACTATTTCCCAGTGCCAGTGCCACCTACACAGGCATAGCATAAAGTGTTTTTTTCCAGATGGATAAATGCACATTGTATCTAAATTAATATGGACTTTGGATACAAAACTGCCCAAAGAGAACACGCTCCCTGTCTATTAGGAATATCCCCACATTCTTAGCAGTTACCTCAAGCTATATTTTCATATAGTCAGTGAAAACTGATGTCCTGTCCAATGTCCATTATAATCAAAAGATAGAAAATACTAGAGAATTCCCATTTTCTTATCAGTTTACTACAGGAAGATGGTTCTTACACTGCCTTTGAAACCAGGCAAAATTTGCTATATGCATCACTGAAATAGCAATCGTTATATACAGCATCCCCATATTCAGATGCTCATTCTGGAGAAATGAAAAAAAAATCTTTGTTTTTGCTTTGCTGAATTTTCAAAAGTCTAGAAAACTTTATAAACATGGCTTTCCCATTCCTCTGAATTACAACACTCTGAACAATAGCAACATTTATTGCTTTATTTTATCCCTTAAATTAATGTTTTATTTCTGAGTCAAAAGGGCTTTTTCAGTAGGCAATGAGTTTTACAATAAAGAATTGAAATTCATTAATAATTAAATGAAAGTTACCCCCTGTTTCTTTATTAGGAAAACTTTAAGTTGAGAGACAAAATAATTCCCTATGGATTCAAAAGTAAAATCTGCCCTTTCCTAATTTTTTCAACATCTGAAACTGAGAGTGTTTATAAAGATTTTGTATATTTTTCCTAGAGTAAATGACCAGCATATTATCTGTTTGTATTAAAGGATCTCATTATGACAGCATAAGGAAGTATTGGTTAGACAGTCTGATGAGAGGCTTTGGCCATTGAAGTCCACCCAATAAGTAGAAGATAACCAAAAATCCTCTCACCATTATTTTCCTGGGCACACAACTACAGGGGATCTCCAGTCTCTCTTGGTTGCATGTGGTTGAATGACTGCATTTGGGGTAATAGGATGCAAAAGGAAAAGATACTATCAAAAAACATACCACCACTTCCCAAAAGGGTCATTGAAGTCTCTGTGAGTAATACTTTATTCTCCCAACCCAACACCCGAGTGAAGATTCTGGAGAAGAACAAAGGAAAAGGTGGCAAAAGGACTCAGTTTCCAAATGAAGATAAGATAGAGTACAAATCACTTAGAATTCTCTCTCTCTCTTTCTCTCTCTCGTTTCTAAAAAGAACCTATTGCTGCTCAGAAATGGTTCTATTTATCACTGGGTCAATGATCAAAATGTCCTTCTCGTCCTCCAGGACATTTGTTGAACTTTTGGAAGACAAAATTGAACCCTAGGCAGTCATCAATGCTTATTAAAGTTGTGTGTTCATAATTAGAAATGAGACAAAGCATTGGTACACTTTTATAAACTGGTTCTTAGGTCAGGTATATATTAGTTACAGCACTGTGTCAAAAACAGAAATAAAAGAATCCTCTGACAGCAGAACATAACTTGAGACAAAGAAGAAAAGGAAAATCTTATCAGGTATCTTTAGTTTTCAGATGTAACCACTTCTGATACATAGATTTAATCTTTATGAATCCATTTATTTTCTCAACCAATTCTCCTTGTCTTTTCAGGTTTCATCCTGTTTTTCATGTATTCAACCTTTTAGTCTATAAAAGTACACTGGACTGTGAGTGTACCACAGAGAAGAAAATGCAATACTATGTCCACTCAGCAAGACCAACTCTATGAAATAATGGTGTTCTTGTAAGAAAACAACACGCGAATTATGCTTTGCTACAGGTTTGTGAAAGCTGCAAAGCCTCTGGGAATCAATATATATTGAAAAATCTATTCTGCCAGATACAAAATAACATTTAAGAAGAGTTGAAATTCTTTGTGCCAAGAGAGGAAACTGTGACCAGGTGAAAGGATATTAGTAAGTCCAAGGTATTTGTCTTAACAGGTTTTTCTTTATTTTTATTAAATGCCTATTTTTCTAGCACAGTACTTTTACTTTGTGTAAAAGCCTAATATATCACAGCATGGTATATTTTTTTAAATCATTACTTGTACTTTTAGACAGTATCCAATTTTGCTGCACATTTTGCTTCTCATCTAATATGACCACAAATAATTTAGGATAGATCATTACATTAAAATGTATTTAAATAAGATCGGGACCTTGAATAATATGAAATATGTCATGGCTCTTCAAGATTTTCGAACCTATTTGAGTAGTACAATCATTCATTTATTTTATTTTATAGATATAGGAAAACATCAATGCTTGTGGTTTAATGGGGAATAAAGTGTTCTTATTTCATCTTCAAAAACAGGCAATTGGCTGATTGATCCAATTATTTAACATGCCAGTACATGTATTATGATGAACATGTGTTTTAGATATGAACAGATTTTAATCAAAGAAGTATGAGGACTCCTTTGAAAATTGTTCCTTATAAAAATAAGTTATTTTAAATGTTTCCTGAAGACATGGACAAAAGTGAGTCTAGGATAAAGTTGTATGGATACCAACCTCACTCCTCACGATTATCTTATTGCAACAACCATTGTTAGGTGCATATATTCCTGAAAAGATAAAAATTCAGTTGAGAGTCCCCCAGAGATGAAAATGCTTAGTCAGAACTGGACAGGATCAACCCAGACAGTGCCCAACTCTAAGCAGCAGCAGCAGCAAGAAGCTAAGGCAATGATAAAATGCCAACATTTTTCTCCCTATCTTAATGTACACAAGTGCTGATGGTGTTGGAAATAAAGACTCCAGTAAATTAGTAAACAGCTTGTTTATGAGAAGGAACAGTACTGATCTAGATAACCTTTCTTGTTACTGTGGCCAAAAGGCTGACAGAAACAACGTGGAGTAGGGAGGATTTGCTTTGGAGGATGGTTCAATGGATGCAGTACACGTGGCCAGTGGCAGCTAAAAGGCTTGACCCTTAGCAATGGACCTCTGGCTAGTCACTTACAGTGGCTGATTAGAAGTAGAAAGAGAAAGAGCACAGTCAGTGGTGGCTTATTGCTTATAATCACGCACATTCACTAGCAAGGCCCTTTTTACTAAAGGTTCTGATCACCTAAATTAGAGTCATCTTCTAGGGACAAAATATTCAAAGTCCCAGGGGAGAGGGCACTCAAACCTGACAATTACACAGGCAATTAAATAAAAATATAGAATTGGTGTGTCTTTGTAGTTTGAACTGTTCAAGTCCACAAAAGTTATACGCATGTTCCTATGTAGTGCTTGAACACACTCATCTATTTATATATGCTCACAAATATTTTTCAGTGGACTTGTGTTTATGCCACAGAAACTCAGTCTCTCAAACCTGAAGCAATGCACATCTTTAGCCTAAACAAAATCTAGAAACATTAACAATGAAATTAACATCAGATGGTGTTTTCCAATGGAGAGAGGATCTCTTCACAAGCACAATAGACTGCAGGCATTTTAGTTAAACAGGTGGATATTTTGAGCTCTGTTAGGCAGTAAGTTTTTATATGTCTCTCTGGAAATGAATCTGAACTGATGACTAGTTTATAATCAGCTGCTTGGAAATGCTGAACAATTTGGTAAACAATATGAACAGATTCCTATCAACCTTCTTCACACCTCTGTCTTTGCGATTTATCCAACACAAAATGTATGGCAAATTAAATTGGATTTTTCTGGAATAAGACATCATAAGGAGCATATATAAATGAATTTGTTCATGGAGTTAAAATACAAAATACACAGTAGAGTTTTTCCATATCAGAGCTAAAGGAGGCAGCCTGAGCATTCATAGGAAGTATTTCCTGGTATTGTGCCATAGGTAATTAAGCAGCAGTAAACAAAGCCAGGCTCTTGGGCTATCTCTGCAGTAAAGGAGAATATAGACTAATGCTTAAAGGGTCTTCTGTTTATTTTGCACAGTCCAGTAAGGTAAATAAAGACAGGATCATTTGAATCAGAATAGTCACAATTAAAGTAAGAATGACTTTTAGCAAAAAAAAAAATGCAAGCTAAGACTTGCACTGACTCACTAGAGTACTATGATGTCATTAAATCACTGGCTTTGAAATAGAGGACACACTCAGGTGTTCTCTAATGAAACAGAAGGATAGTAGGATATTGATACTAGTTCCAGTCTGATTTATTCTAATGGACACTAGCAGAAAGTAGACTTGGAATATCGCAAAATGAAATTGCAAGCAAAGGTAACTCTTCCTTCAAAGTCTGATGATTTAAATGCACATACCTATATGTGTATGTATAAATAAGAAAAAAGGCTGATCATTTTACTCGGGAATTTAACAAACTCTAGCAATTTTCCAGAAAATTATAATCATATAGAAAAATTGGCATTGATCATGTAGTACTGTTTTCAATGCTGATGTTCTGATCATTCTGGTTTCGCTCTTTTTGAGAATCCGCTTTCTCCTTTACAGAAGGCAGCAAAAACCTAGGCCAACTAAAATTTTTTTATGACAAGAAAAGATGGCTGACTCCCTGTCATCAGATGAGCCACTTTTGTACTTCAGTGAGTGTCCAGGTGAAACCACAGAGGAATTGTTGAGTTAAATATGAGTGCAGCTCTCATGGCAAGCCTAACAACCTATCCTAGGGTGATGGTGATAAACACTCAGGACCCTCAAAATGTATCAAAGCAAAAACCCAGAAGTTGCTGAAAGCTTAATACTAAAGTAGACATAACACACTCACCAAGGCTCAGAGAACATTGCAGAAGAGGGAGTGGAATTATTGTAAGAGCCACAGGGTTTAAGGAGCATCTAGAGTCACTGATTGCCCCTCCCTAAATAAAAAAATACAGTTTTTATTTCTGAGGGTCCATGATAAACTATAAAACAATTTGAGCAACCAGTCACATTCAAATTTCAATGTTTGTGTAAAGTCACATATGTGTGAAGATGCATGATTTTCCTATTTGAATGGAGAGCATTTATTGACATAAAAGATATATTGAACTCAGCTCTTAGGGAAATAAGATCTAAACTAGGAGTGGCTGAGTCTGCCTTAGCAGGGTTTCCTGGTCTGCCTTCCATGACCACCTTTAATCTCTGCAGAAGGAAATATGAGGGAAATATTTAGAGAAAGCCACAACTTTCATCATAAGATGATGACATCATAAGAAATTTATTTATTTATCATAAGGAATTAATTTATTTCAGGAAGCTGATGATTTCTATCTTTTTAACTTCTTTATGAAAATGAGAAAAATTTCACCAAAAGGCTAGTCCTTCTTACTTAGTATAACTGCCAATTTATAATACCAAAAACTTATTTTAATAAAGAAAAATAAAAATTACCATGTAAAAATAGTTACCTTTAAATTTAATGATTAAGACTATTTATTAGTCTTTAGAAAATCTATATCTAGATAATGTAGATATTATTTATATCCACACATCCGTATTCATGATTCATGCAGTATGTTTTATTAGAGCTAAACTAGGAGCACACTGACAGTGCTTTGTGTTCCTATGGATTGTTGGCTACTCTTCAGCAAGGCTGCTTCCCGCCCATGGTAAACTCTCACTGGAGCCCGTGCACTCACTGTGCAGGAACATTTCTTCCCACTCAGAATCGCCTTGGCTGTGTTCCCTGTTCTCTGTTCACCATACTCTCCCCCAACAGAGAGATCCTACTGAAACGTAATTCCAATCCTGGATCAGCTCTTCTTGTGACTTTCCATTGTTTTCTATCTATTTACAAAATTGTGCTGTTATTGCTACATTCTGGTCAGTCTACATGACCTTTATTTTCTTCATTTCCAAGTGCTGTTTCCTCTCTCAATACCACAAATATGGTCACACAACCGTGTCCAGCCCCACCCATCCCAACTCTGTAGACATCTTCTTGGACTGAAACATGCTTTTCTCACTGTATTAAACTGGGTTCTATAGTTCTGGTGGAATGTGTATCTTATAAAAGAGAATTCATTATATTTCCTTACGTGATAGAGGCTGGCTATCATTTAGGCAAATATGACTGAACTCATGACTGCAAACTGATGATGCTGAGAACCTGTTAACTTCGCAATCCATGAAACTGTAAACTTCACCAATCCCAACTAGTATTGAAGGCCTGGAGCATTCCTGGAGTGTCACTGTCTGCAGTCCATGTTGGGTGGTCAAAGAAGGTGAAGTGTGGTATAAGCTAAGGGTGAAAGCAACTACAGCAGCCACAGCAGGGATGGATACAGTCACCAGGAAGAAGCAAAGGCCTTCAGTAAGCAATACTGTTATTTCCTCACAAGTCTCTATGAAAGCCATCCATCCATCAGAAGGGACCTCATACTCTGATGGAAGGTCATCTTCCCTCACTTAATACTTACTTGAAGAAACATCATAGACCCAGCCAGATGGATGACTTTTAGTTGATTCCCAGTCTTCATACTGAGAATCCAGATTACACATCACACTCATCAGCAAATTTCACATAAATTTAACTTGTCTATAGTTGATTGTCTGACTTTTTCTTTTTCAGTTAACCCTTCATTATTCAGAATCATGCATTTTTGCTTTTAATTTATTACTCTCCTGGGTTAAAAAAATATGTTACATGACATGTACTCAAAATAATTGTGAATAAATGAGTTGGAAACTATCGAGGGTGTGAAATTTCATTTTTTTCAAGATGTTATTTCCTTACCTTTAATTATGACTCTGAATTCAAATTCCACCCCTGCCAAATTTTGCTAGCATCATAAGTGTTAATAATTCAAAAGTACAAAGTCTCTTGAGACTCTTACTTGTTTGAGTCTTTATAAAATTAATAAACAAGTTATATATTTCCTACATAAAATGGTACAGAATAAACATGCCTGTTCCAAAAACAAGGAATAGGGACATAGTAAAGAAATTTTGGACCAAAGCAAAATCAGCACCCAGAAGGGTAAAGACTAAATCCTACAGCTCCAAGTCCAGCACCTGAGATTCAAGAAGGAATTGGGTTACAAAGTACCTGTTCAGCTCTACTGCCTTCATGACACACACTTTTCTCTTTCCTCAGCTACAGCCCATGTCTGCAGAATTCTTTTTTTTTTTATTGTCCATAATGAGTTACAACATTTATTTGGTGGGCAAACAATGAGTTGTTATCCCCAATTCCCCACTGCCCTCCCCTCCCCCCTCAACTGGATAACCTCCTCCATGGGTCGTCTGGATCAGTCCTTCTTTTGCAGATATCCCATGGTTCTGGAATCCCCAACATCAAAGGGTCTTCATGCAACTTGGGCTTCACGTAAGTATCACCTTATGAATTCTCAGAGGCTCCTTTTAGAGCCTTGGGTCATCCCAGCCACACATTATATGGCCTCATGAGCTCTCTGGAAATTTAGTATAAGACCCCAAGATGCACATCCAACTTCTATTTTCCATGCCTGCCAAACCAGTATCAACTGTGCAATGCTGCAAACTTGAGACATACATTCTCCCCAGGGACATCAGCATTGGCCCCTGAGAGCCTTCTAGGCAGACACTGGAGAAACACTTCCCTCAGCAAGTGTTTTGCAGCATGGAACACCTTCACTGGTATTCTCAGTATAAACTCTCTCCTTTCAGATATAACCAGATTTTTTTCACAATAGAGGCTTCAATTAGTGGAATCTTGACTTCAAGGCACCTTTTGTATAATTGTCCCAGCAGAGCACTAGATTACTCTGCATTGTTTCTATCTGCTTTAACAATCACTCCTGTTAGAATCTGTCCATTCAAAATAAATACAACTAATTTCTTCGCCAAGCTACACGTATTTCATAATTTTTATTCCACATGCTTTCTCACTGTAGAATTGATTTTGAGCAGTGTATAGTAGCTGTGTACAACTTGAATGCTTAAGCTTTCCTCTTTCAAATAAACTAGTCATGTAAGTTCTGCCTAACTCAAGTTCTTGGGATATAAGATTATTTTTTGCCAGAATATCATATAAATAGCCACTAGTCTTCTTCCTGTAAGTGCTCTTGTTACCCTCTTAAATCTAAGAGAGCTAGCCCTCCAACATATGCATTTTTCTTGGCCTTCTTTTTCTTCCAAACTTACACACTTCCATGAGAGTAGGCTATGAATTTTTGCTTAAAACATTATAGGGCTTTTCTGACCCAAAGTTTCAAAATCTTCAATATTCCTCCAATGAGCAAGTTCTAAAAGCTAAGAATCACATGGGCTAGTTTGTTATAGCAATGGTCCCACTTCTAGAAATGAAATTTTCTATACTATCATTAAATTATTTTTTTTCCTGAGGGAGACATGGACAAATGCCTATTCACCCCAAGAAAGAGCACTCCCAACAGATCAAAGTCACGATTATACCAATGTCCAACTTGGGGAACCAGTAAGTTTATTGGGGTTGCTTCCAGAAGCATGGATAAGGGGTTACTTTAGATAACTCAAAGGCAGCTACATAACCAAAAAGCCCATTTCCTCACCGGTGATGTTTCACAAAATACTCTATGTGACTCACAAAGAGCTCAACTTGTAGGAGTTTCACTCCTACCAAGCAGCTTTTATACCATATGTAATCTCTGAGGGCCTTGTAAACTTTGTTATGAGATTTTTTTTTTGAGGTATGGTTTCACTCTAGCGCAGAATGACCTGGAATTCACTATGTAGTCTGAGGGGGAGAGGCTCAATCTCAGGAACTTCCTTAGACATCTGAGTTCCTTACATAAATAAATGTTATAATTTCTAACTCCTTCAAATTAGATTAAATATTAACACCTGTTAATTATTTGTTAAGCCAAGTATAAATGTTTCTATGAAAGATAATAATGCATTATATAAAATTTAATTGGAAGGCAAGATGTTAATTTCATCATAAAGAGGAGGCAGTTCAACAAAAAAAAATCAATTGAGGTGAAATGAATATAGAACCTTAAAAAATACCATTGGAGGGGGCGGAGCAAGATGGAGGACGAGTAACAGCGTCGCCAGGACTCTCTTCGGAAAGGTTTGATCTCTTCAGCTGGGATCCAAACTTTGGTCACCAGCTGGACCTGAGCTCGGGCCCCCCTCCCTCCCCAGCCCCTGGGCCAGAGCAGAAGGGGTTCTCCAGCAGCTCTCTGCTCCCCAGCAGAGCAGAGGACCATGCCCTC
>PVHP010045369.1:0-13711 GCA_004024765.1 Zapus hudsonius | reverse complement strand
GAGATCCCGGGCTCAGGGAGCTCGATTTGTCCCTTCAGCCTTTCATGACATTGTGAATTTGTGGTCAGCCTGGGCTACACGAGACCCTGTCTCAGAAGAAAGAAAACAAGGGAAGGGAGGGAGGGAGGGAGGAAAGAAGTCTTAAGTACCAGGAGGCCTGGTCAATGTCATGAAGCCGCAGCAGAGGTCCCAGAAATCAAGTCTCATTACGCCGGAGGAGCTGACCTCCACCATAGCTCCTGTCATTTGGAACAAGTGGGTTTGAAAGCAGGGAGCCGCCCTCCAGCTATGGCTGCAGCCAAATGGACAGACAGCCTGGGCAGTGGGAGGCACCTTCATCTTCCTCCTTTTCCTCAAGCTACCTCTCTGAAGCTGGGTGGTCCTGGCTCCCACACATCCCCAGGGCCCACAAGATGCTGAGCTGCCTTGGCTCAGCCTAGCACCGGGGGTACATCATCCCTCAGGGGTGTGGAGAGAGGTCAATGTGCTCCCAGGTTCCTCCAGCTTAGAACTGAACACCATCTATAAGCACACACACACATATCGTCTCTGGGAGCTGTGTGAAAGGGTATCCCCACTTCCTGCAGTGCTGGGATGGAACCCAGGGCCTGGCCATACTAGGCAAATGATCTACACTGAGCTGACCCTACCTTTAAGAGCAAACCCTTAACATTCACAATTTTGACATCCCATTTTGACTTCAAAAAAACCTGTTATTTTTAAAACGGAGGTGGCTTTGACCTCAAATGCCAAGAGGTCTGATTATGTCAAAAGCAAGATGTTTCCAGAGCTAAACAAAAGCTGATTTATGCATAATATATAATCATTGCAAGTCAATCAAGACTGAGACAAACAGCCCCTCATCAGTTCTACCCCCACCCTCCAAAATCTGCAGCAGAGTAAACATGCTGAAGAGATTCAGGGGGGAGGGGCTCTCTGCCTCCTAAGGTCTCCTCACCTGTGACATGGGACAGGCACCACCCACGGAAAGTTCCATTGCTTTTATGTCCAATTTTTAGGGTGCCAAGACTCCATCCGTGAACCCCTGAGCCCCTAGATTAAGCAATCTTGGTTGAGGGTGGGGGAGATGCCATAGTTGGTCAAGCATTTCTGGGTAAACACGAGGTCCTGAGTTTAATCTCCAGCACCCAAGGAAAAATACTGGCACAAAGGCACACACCTGCCCAGCACTGGGAAGGTGCAGACAGGAGGGGCTCCAAAGCAGGCTGGCTAGCCCGTCTCACTGAATCCGTGAACTCCAGGTTCAGTGAGAGACCCTGTCTCAAAAAATAAGGTGGAGAGTAAATAATAATTAAATAACATCCGACATTGGCTTCTGACCCCCCCATACACACATGAGCATGAATACACACATCTATGCATCCCGCACACATAACATACAAAAAAATTATTAAGACAAAGAAATGTCAGTCATAATGGATGTGATTGTGCCCCGGGAGACTGGTGGGGGGGGTATTCTATTGTCCCTGAACCCAGTGGATGGGCATAGAGCCTCTATAAGAGGTAGACAGGGACTCAGTTCCTATTCTGGTGATAAATGACTCATCCTATAAACGAATGCGTGAATGGGAACGACTAGAATTTTCAGGATGGGCCTAAGTGTGGCGCAGGTGGTCAATCGGGGTCACCGCCTACAGCACCAGCGGTGGGTCACCTGTCCTGGGAGGTTGCAGGGCGCCCCACACAGCTGGGAGGACGCTGCAGCTGCGCTCCCTCAAGCGACCACAAGAGAGCGCACTTGCCTTTCTGACTCAGGCTGGGAGGTGCAGCCTCCCTTGGACTAAGGACCAAGGGTGCCCTCTCCTGTCCCTTGGAAGCCTGAGCTGGGGCCTTCCCTCTGGGAACAGCTGCCACAGAGTAGGGTGTCCTCAGACCACCTTGGGTAAAAGTCTGGTTTTCACTTGTGCCTCTGATTTCTCTGGAGGCCCCAAGGGCTGGTTCCTCCTTCCTCCTGCCTTAAGGGTCCTGCCATGGACACAGTAGGTGAGTGCCCATATCTGTGCGAGAAGCCACACTGGCTGGATCCCCTGCTGGACACTGGGCCGCTTGCATCTCCTGTGGCTGGGATACCCCCACGTGACCATGCAGAACCCCTGGAGCTTCTGGAAAAGTCTCTCATTTCTGTCTGCTTGGTGGAAGGAGCAGGCACCCCCACCCTGCCCCTTACCCCATGGGGACAGCTGGATAATAAGCCAAGGACCAGAGGCAGAGCAGACAACAGCCTGTCCCTCCTGGGGAGGTTTTGATGGTCACCCCTCTGTGACCTACCTGTTCCCGCTTTAAGCACATCTGTCAAGTCTTCCCCAAGGCCCTTGCTAGACCCTCTGGAAAGTTCTTGGCCTGATTTCCAAACAGGGGCTCTTGTCATTGTCACTCAGCCGTTGCCTTCAGAGACATTTCCCTGGCCACTCCAGGTGGTGCCCCACGGACTTGTTCCCCTTTTAGCCCTTCAGCTCCCCACAATGCACCTCTGCATTCCTGGTCAAACCTAAGTTTCTGGAAGGCAGAGCACACCCTGATGAGGTCCATGGGAACACTGACCTGTGAAGTAGCAGGCTTTCCTTCCCGCAGGGCCTCCTGTCAACAGGGGCTCTGCAAGTGCGAAGTCCTTGGCCAAGGAAATGGTCGACACAATACCCAGTCTGCCCTGGCAGCTGCAGGTGGCGGCACCTCCTCTCCTCTCTCTCCCTCCTCCATCCTGCCCACAGCCCAGACGCCTCCACTCAAATTTCACCTGAAAGGCATTCGGGGCATGGGAACTTCCCTGGGGCTGTCAAGCTTCGCAAGCAAGCGCCTTTAACTGTTGGGCCATTCTCTCCAGCGCCTAATTATTTAACATTAATAAGTGCGGAGCATTGAACCTTGGGCCTCATCCACCCTAGGCAAGCAGTCTACCGCAGAGGCACACCCTCGGCCCTCTTTTCGCTTTTTCTTTTGGGACAGTCTTGCTAAGTTGTCAAGGCTGGCCTTGAACCCACTCTGTAGCAGAGGATGGCCTTGAGCTTGCCATCCTCCTGCCTCAGCTTTCCGAGTAGCTGGGATGACGGGCTTTGAAATCACCTCATGAGATGCTCCATTTGAAGGCTGGATCAATTTTTCCAAGGGACACCCTCAACCTCTTCAGGTCCCTTTGGAGCCGTCAATGCTTTCACAGTCTTTATTGACGTTTTCTCCTTTGAGTTTTCATTGGACCAGTTCCCCCAGCTTGTCAAAGGTGTTGGAAGGGAACAGAGCACTTCTCCAATCCGATTGCATCAGCTTCACAGAGTCCTGTAGTTCCACCAGGGCTTCCGGTTTTGCTTTGTAAATGATGGGGTGTGTCTGTGTTGTCTGATCCAGTTTAACAGAGTCTGGCAGCTGGGGAGAAACGGCAAGGATGTAAGATTAGGAGCTGAGTGTACATGTCGATCCAGTTGTGAATGTTTCTTACAGGCATTGCTGTTTCTCTGGTCAGCTGTGGACACAGGGGAAGCTGGAAGTGATGGCTGCATGCTGAGCAATTCTATAATGACATATCGTGAGGAAAAGGAATGGCAAGCACTTTCCATTACTGTCATAGAATATCCGAAGCTAACGACTTTACAAAGAAAGCAGGTTGTTGAGCTCACTGTTTTAGGGACTAAAGAGCAAGAGAGGGGCCGTCTGACCTCTGGTGGTGGTCTCCTGGGAGAAGGTGCCAGAGATCACACAGGAAGTCAGGGATCGATGTAGGGGTCAGGCTTTCTCCTTTATCAGAACCCACCCTCATAGAACTCAGGGAGATCCCATGAGAACGCCTTTACCTCTTCTGAGGGCGTACCCCAATAGTTTAACCGCCTCTCACTAGGATCCGCCTCTTAAAGGTCCCACACCTTGGTGTCCTGTTCCAGTTATGGCCTTCCGTCTTCTCTCTGGGGCCCTCCTGGGAAGTCTAGGTGACCTCCCCATCTCAGGAACTGTGACAGAATCACACCCACCAAGTGTCTTTGCCAAACGAGGTGACTATTCGCAGACTGCGAGATTTGGCCTCTTTGGGGACCATCACTCAACTTGTCATCCGTATATTAAGGTTGACTTCTTACCTGTGGCAGCTGTGCCAAGCTGATGTAAGATGGTAACAGTGGGAAGCTGGGTGGGGTGTGGGTGGGAACTCTCTGGGCTCTGTGCAACCTCTCCAGAAATCTAAAATTATTCCAAAAGGTTATTTAGAAAAAAAAAAAGTGGAGTTGTATTGATCCAAGGCTCAGCTTGGGAGCTCAGGCAAGATGCCCGACCCCTCAGCCCTCTAGCTTCTTCATGCTAAAATGGGCACCATGACCTCTATCCGGTGGTCACAAAACTGGTGACATGAGGAAGGCCATCTGGGGGTGGCCCAGGGCTGGGCGCAGTGTGAGCTGCGGCGCTAGGAGGGGTTGGAGAATTGGGACGACAGCTAGGGTTGGGATCCATGTTGGGAAAGAAAATAAGTGAAAATAAGACGAGGCAGAGCACGCCCAATCAGCTGAGGAGGAGGAAGAGGGTGTGGCAGGGGAGGCTGGCCTGCGGAGGGTGACATCAGCAGTCTGAGGTCCTGTGGGAAGCTTGCAGTGGGCTTCAGCTCTGGCTGTTGGTGGGGGACAATACAGGAGCGGAGCACTTGGATTGGGAGTTCAGTCCCAGATCCAGCGGTCACCCTGCCCAGGCTGAAACCTCACAGTGCTTTGAGTGCTTTGTCCGGATCTCCTGAGCCTCCGGGTCACCTTCAAATACCCAAGCCAACCCTACTGTCTCCGTTTCAAATGCTGGCCTCCCCCCACACACACCATCTTCTCCTGCCGACTCTCCAATCTCCCCAGGAACTCCTGTATCCTTCCATATTCCATTGTCTGATAACATTGAGGCCACCTCCTACCTCTAGGTACTGTGGCCGTCATGCTCTGTCCCTGCCAAGGGTCTGTCCTCAGAGCCACCTCTCATTCCGTCCTCAAGACCTAGCTCAGCAGCCCCTCCTCCAGGCAGCCTTCCCTGAATCACTGTGGCTCAGGCTCCCAGAGCTCCTGGGTTGTGGTTATGTCTTGTTTGTTTGTTTTGAAGTTATTTATTTATTTGCGAGCAGAGGGAAAGGAATGGACGCGCTAGGGTCTCTTGTCACTACCAGTGAACTCCAGATGCATGTGCAACTTTGTGCATCTGGCTTTATGTGGGCACTGGGGGAAATCAAACCCTGGTTGGCAGGCTTTGCAAGCAAGTGCCTTTAACCACTGAGCAATCTCCCCAGCCCATGCTTGTCTTATTGCAGAGTAGACAACATTAATCATCTATTTAGAGAGCTCTCTATTCATTCACTAATCTACTCGTCTATTGTGTGTGGGGCCACAGCCCATGGAGGCCAAGGACAAGCTGGGGTGGTCCTCTCCTTCCACCTTGCCTGACACAGGGACTTCGTTGGTTTTGCTGCTTCGAAGGCCAGTCTAACCAGCCCTCGAGTTCAGAAATTCTCCTGCTCTGCCTGCCAATGCTGTAGGCATGATGGGATCATAGAGCCACGTGCCAGAGTGCCACCAGCTTTACGGTGGTCTCTGGAGGTCTAGACTCCTGGCATTAGGCTTGGGCAGCAAGCACGTTTAACCACTGAGCGATCTTCCCAGCCCCACCCATTTATTTATTTATTATTCATTTATTTAATTTGAGTCAGGGCCTCATGTCAGGTAGTTGAGGCTGACTCTGAACTTTGGATCCTTCTGTCTGCGCCTCTGAGTGATGGATTATGCAGAATCCAAACCCAAGGCAAGCACTCACGGAATTTTCATCTGGGCTTGGATTTCTTATCCCATCTGAATATCCTCCTGGGTGGAGGACAGAACAGGTTGGCTGGCAAAGCTTGGGTGCTTGACCACTCTACCCAAAAGGCATGAATCCCAGGGGGCGAGTGTCAGCATCGATGCCCCAGGAGAGGTGGTCAGGTGGGAAATCTCACCTATCCGCTCCAGGAGGTCTTTCTTTAAAAAAAGAAATATATATATATATATGTGTGTGTGTGTGTGTGTGTGTGTGTAAAGATAGAAGAAAGACAGAGAGAGGGTGTGTGGGCTTGCCAGGGTCTCCAGCAGCTGCAAACTCCAGATGCATGCACCACTTTGTGCATCTGGGTACTGGGGAATCGAACCCAGATCATTAGGCTTTGCAGGCAAGCGCACCAGATCTTACTTCCTCTACAAGTCTCCTAAGCCTGAGCTCAGCTCTGGAGCCCTATACCAACCCCAGCATGAGGGGCTCCCACACAGATCCCAGAGGCCCCAACTCTGCAGGACAGCAGTGACATCTGCGGTGGCAATGTTCCCTCCACCATGAGGAGCTCAGATGCCATCAGGGTGGGCAAGAGTGAGCCATGGCACTGGAGTCACCAGCCGCGAAGGCATTTGGAGGATGAAGCCCCCCCCCCTTTCTTGGGAGATAAACAGCCACGTTCCATGGAGCAGATAAAAAAGGAAGGCTTGAAGAAAAGTGACATTTACACGCTAGGGAAACCATCCTGCTTGGATGTGCCTCGGGAGTGGGGAGCGGGGGACGTGGGTGGCACTGCCCCCGCTCCGGGCTGAGGAGCATCTGCCGGGCCGTCAGCCTGGCACCAGGCCGGCTCCATCCGCAGAGCTGAGGGCCACGGCACCACCCCCACCCCCATCTGCCAGGGATGGAAATACCAGCCTGTTTGG
Organism: Zapus hudsonius; assembly: GCA_004024765.1. Taxonomy (NCBI): domain Eukaryota; kingdom Metazoa; phylum Chordata; class Mammalia; order Rodentia; family Dipodidae; genus Zapus; species Zapus hudsonius. Next base: position 7,019 of record PVHP010045369.1, on the reverse strand, counting down.
GCTCCGTGGCAATAGAGAAAGGAGAAACACAGATCGTAGAGGCTCTGCTGGGGGCTCTGGGGGAGGGGTGTGTTCGGATCACACCCTCATCTTGGGGACAAGCAGCGCCCCTGGGCAGCTGAAAGGGCCTCTCTCCTCTCAGCCTCACTGGGGCCTCTTCCCAGGTGATCTTGGGTGGATACAGGTGTGTGCCAGTGTGAGCCAAGACACAGGGCCTTCTTCCCATCCTCCTCCTGGCCACCAGCTGAGCCACCAAGGGCCACACCCAGCTTTGGTCTCTCAGCACCTGGCTGACTCCTGCCTTCCAGCACTTTCTCTGCCCCAGGCTCCTCCTACACCACCGCTGCCCATTGCTACTGTCCAGAGTCCAGGAGTCCTTTGCTGCCTCAATGCCACCATGCTCACTGTCCCTTCCTGGCTCTGACTAGAGGATGCTCTCTTCTTTCTCTTCCCAAATGTCACCTCCTCCAAGAAGCCCTCCTGGCCGTCCTTGTGAACTCATTGTTCACAAGATTCTGACTCCTCCCCACAAACCATCTGTCTGTCTGTCTGCCTGTCTGCCTGTCTGCCTGTTGTCTGTCTCTTCCAGGAGGGCAGAACTAAGAGGATCCTCAAGTTCCTTGCTGAGAGGGACAGAGGGGAAGAGAAGACTGAAGAAGTGGGGGAGTGGAGAGCCCTGCTCTGGACCCACTCCCCACACCTAGGCCCACCCTCTCCACCACCTCTCCAGCCCCTTCACTCACCGCACCCTAGTCTAGCCCCATGTGGATGGCTGCTCCCTCATCTAGGACTTTCTTCCTTTGGGTCTCAAGGGCCAGTCCAGTGCACACCCCATCTTCCCATCACTGTTAGAGGTCCCAGGTGCAGTGTTCACCTGTAGTTCTACCCATCATCAGATCTGCTCTCCAGCACCAGCCTGTAGTTGCTGAGGATGGAGACATCCCTACACCAGCCCCTGCAGTGTGGATGGAGCTGGCCCATCTGTGACTCAGATCTGGCCAATGAGAATGTGCTATTTTTCTGGCCAATAGCAGTCAGATGGGTTCCACTGGGTCTCTTGTTCTTGACTGCCAGGACTTCTGCTGTGATCAGTCAGTAAAGACTATGAATTAGTATGAATTTGTTTTGAGATTGAGTCTTACTACGTAGCTCAGGCTAGCCTCCAGTTCATTACCCTCCTATCTCAGCCTTCTGAGTGGTGGATCATGGGTCAGCAGCCCAAAACCTGATTAATTAGTATTTCTGTTACAAATGCCAAGCTAGACAGATACAAAGCAGAAGCCGATAGCCATCTCTCCACAGCACAGTGACAGCCAAGCTTGGAGACAGAATGTGAAGGATCTTTAGGGATGGCTATGTGAGCTCCAGCATCCAGTTAGACGTTCTCAACAACTCAAGCCCACATGGTCACTTTTGTGCATAAGCTAGTTTCACTTGAATCTGTCCTGTGCCACAAAAGTGTCCTGACTCACAGACCAAGCGCTGGCCAGCCACCAGCCCATTGTAAGGAGCAGCCAGTGGGACCCAGGAAACATCCATTCGAGCAAGGAGGCACTTTCCTCAGCTCTGTGGGATAAAAGCCTCTGCCAGGCTACCACCATTCTCCCCCAGGCAGAAAAGGCCACCAGCAAAAGGACAGGGCAGACTCAGCAGAGGGCAAGGGACTTTGTCCCTGGAGACCAGTATGTCCCCCAGGGAGAGACTCCTTCCTCTGCTGGAGATACAGGCCTGCTTTGAGGACCCCGCAGGAGAGAACATGGGACCCTCACCGTGTCTTTGGAGGAAAAACAGACTCATCCAGTCTTCTTTAGGGAGCCAAACATCTCCATCCCACCCCCCATCTGTCCCAGGCCTGATCCTGAGAACTGAACACACCTCAATGGTCCCCAGGGGCCAGCTGGACCATCTCAGCCCCTCCAGCTGATCTGAACCCAAGAAGGAAGCAGGTTCAGAAGCATGGTCCCACGAGAGTGTGCCCAGCCCCACCCTCACCCCCACCCCCGAACAGAACCACAGCTGGGATGCGAGGTACCCGAAAAGGCCTCATCATCCTGACAGGTGTCAACTTGGGAAGAGTGACAGCCTCTCTCTCTTGGGACCTTGGATGCAAGACAGACAGTTCTCTGCCTGCTTTGGAGACCTGGGGCTGAGCTGATGTTGCAGCCCCGGGGACTCCCCTCTCTGGCCTCAGATCCCTGGGAGGCTCAGGGGTGGTCCTGGGTGACTCAAGAAGTAGGTGTTAGGGTAGGCTTCAAGCCAGCAGGCCCAATGCTCAGCACTTTGTGGGGACAGCTGTGTGCTGGAGACCCAACCCTCCCTCCTCTCCCCCACATCTGTCTTCCTCCGAGATGCAGATCTGTAGCACGCTTGCTCTGAGGACTCGCCAGGGACCTCCAACTCCTCACCTCCCAAACCCTCCTCCTCTCCCTCAGTGCTTTCCAGCTCAGTGAATGACATTTCTAATTATCCCCAAGTTTAGGTGATTTCCACGCCCCCTCTGCCTGCCCCCTGTTCCACCCCGAGGTAGTCAGTCACTGTGAGGGTTCATCTCCATCGTCAGTTGCATTTTCAGTCACCTTGGAAACTGGGGAGGCCCACTTCTGGGTGTTTCTAGAGAGGGAGGACTAACAGAGCAGGGAAGACCCACCTGGGATGAGGGGGACACCATTCCCTGGACTGGGGGTCTGGATGGAATAAAAGTGGGGAATGGAGGCTGACATCCTGTTTCTCTCCTGGCTGGTCTGTCATGACGTGAAAGGTCCGGCTCCTCCCTACCATGATGGATGAATCCTTGGAAACCAAGAGCTAAAATAAGTCCCCTGAAGTCATCCGATGATGCATTTAGTCCCAGCAACAACCAAAGTAGCTAAGGTAGTCATCCGCCGCTGGCTGCCCTCTCTGACTTCCACGCCCTGGTGACCATGGCCTGGCTTCTCTAGCCAGGCAAACCCAGGGCAACCTTGTCTCCTACTGCCAGAAATTCCCCACTCAGCAGCCAGACAGGCCACTCTGAACCCCGGCTCTAATCCTGTCTCCTCTTCCTCATCAAGCCTCTTTAGTGACAGCCCTCAGCAAGTCTCAGTTCCACACTGTGGCTTACAAGGCCTCTCCTGAGCTGATGCCCAGCTGGCACAAGGCAGGCTTTGTCTGCCAAGGGCAGGGCAGGACCTATTTAGGCTCAGTGGGTCACGTGATCTCTGTCAACACAGCTGCTGCAATAAGAAAGCAGCAGTAGGTCTTACGTGCATGAATGACTATGTGCCAATAAAACTTTATTTACACAAACAAATGGGCCAGATTCTATCCACTGGCCTGCTCTAAAGGAATGAGTGAATGCGGGTATTAGCCAAATTGAAGTGCTGTTGGAGGGCGTGGAAGTATGTGATTCGCATGCAGCCCTACGAACAGGAGACACTCAACATGGGGTCACTGTCACTACTGCCCCCTTTCTGCACATTTAAGAATCAGCCTCATGTCTCCATGGAAAGAGGCCGTAAGGCCAAGACCTTCTCCTCTCTGGTGTGATGGTACCTCATGGTGTATGAAAGTCCTAGAAACCATGTAGAGCACCTACTGTGTGCCAGGCAGTGAGCTTCAGGATATCAGTGAACCAGCTAAATCCCAAGGTAATATTCACCCCCTTAAGGGAGTCTCAGATGCTTAAGAAGGTGACGGAAACTGCCAGAACTTGTTTGCCAAACACCAATGCATCCCTACTATGAGCCCGCCAGCCACGAGCAGGCTCTAGAGCCAGCAGTGAGCAGCAGGCCAGTAAGACAGCCAAGCCTGAGGAAGCCAGCCTCCACTTCCTGCACCTGCCTGTGCCCGACGCCCCGGCTCGTGCTGTGCTTGGTGGCATCCAGGGCCAGCATCTGGTCTCCTCAGCAGCCTGAGAGGCAGAGGGCCAAGAAGCATGCCAAGCCTGCTAAGCAAGCTCTGGAGACAGGATAGACCAATGGGTTTCCCCCTGCTGCATGGGCACTGGGACCCAGCAGAGGCCTTGCCGGGCTCTGTGCCTCATCCTGCCCTGAGCTGTGTGGGAAGACAGTCTCACTGACTTCCAGCCCATCCCCGTGGGTCAGCACATGCTGTGAGAATGAGCACGCATCTGTCCCTACTCTGCCATCGATGACCGCCACGTGCAGTGGACAGAACGGATGTTAGTTCCCAGTGGCCACTGGCTTTTTTTCAGCACAATGGCCCTGGTGTGGCAGGGACTCTCAGTACTACAGCAGAAGCAAGGCTGCAGACCTAACACCTCACACCACAGCAGCTGGTTCCATGATGGTCCAGTGGGGGGGGGGGGAAAGAGACCCAGTCCTTCCCTGCTGGTGTGAAGCCAGGACGCACAGTGGGAGCTGCTGCCTCCCACTGGTGTGAAGCAGGAGAACAGACAGTGGGAGCTGCTGCCTCCCACTAGTGTGAATCCAGGAGGATGCACAGTGGGAGCTGCTGTCTCCTTCCCACCCCCCAGGCAGAGACAGAATAGGAGGAAGGCTGAGCGCAGAGATGGAGAGAAGCCAAGGCTTCCACTTCACCTGCATTTTAAATTCATGTCAACCACAGGGGAGATTCAGAATTCATCAAAGTACCGAGAAGAAGGGACAGCGGAGTGTTCAGCACTAAGTGAGACATCTCTGTCACACCTTCCAAGACTCTGGGACCATTGTGGAAGAGGCAGCAGAAAGAATGTAAGAGTCAAAGGAAGGGGAGGAGGGCTTACAATTCTGTCTTCCAGACATGACCTCACAGTGGCTGATGCTACCTACACAAGACCCGCCTAATAGGAGGGGAAATGATATCAAAATAAAAGAGAGACTATTTGGAAAGAAGGGATTCAGTGGCAGTGGGGGTTCAGGAGGGAGGGAAGGGGGGTGAAGGAAGGGGATTGTCATCATGGTGTATTGTCTGTATGTATGGAGGTTGTCAATGAAACGTTAAAAAAATTATGTGAACCAGTAAATTCTCTTATGCAGTGTAAGTCATTTTGTTACCAATTTTCTGTCCCATCCAAACCAAAAATGTGCTAATAAGGGACACTTTGGGACCTGTCACCTACTTTCAGTCATGACTTCACCTTATTCTTTTAGGACACATCCAGGTTCAGAGAGCTTGGTGATTGGTTCTCATGAGTGTCAGTCAGTTAACCCTGCTCATTTACGCAGTGATTAAGGCTTCTAAGAGGTGGAGGATTAATGGTGACAACCTTGACTGCCTGTAGCGTGTCTGCCGGTGGGACGAGGTCACAGCCTGTCTCACATTTTATTTAGATTTATATGCTTGTGTCTCATTTTTAATGAGACGGAAAGTTCCAGGAGGTAAGAATCATGTCCCATGAGTTCTAGTGACAATGATTCATTGCGTCGAGGTGTTCTGGGCTCGGGCAAGCAGCTGGGAGCACACACAGTAATAAAAAGACAGGGAGGGCATAAACGTGCCCATCAAAGTCACAGTGACAGCGTTCGGGTCGCCAAGTAGCAAAAGCTCAGTTTGAATTGGTGGCAGCAATACTGGAGGTTTGTTTCGCTTATGGAAAACCCAGCATGGTGGCGCTCACCTGTCATCAGCACTCAGAAAGCCGAGGTGGGATTGTGAGTTTGAGGCCAGCCTGGACTACATAGAATTTGCCTCAGAAAGATATGACACAGATCCCAAAGTGTTTGGGTGTGAGGACACACTCACAGGGCAGAGAACGGGCCCAAAGCTCCGGGCACCGAGCCATGGCTGTGATGACCTTGTGTTCACATTTCAATGTCACTCTGCCTGTTTCTTGGTCTGCACAGGGTGAACAGGAAGAATGGCACTGAGAACAGCACCTGGCTGTGGGGAAGACTCAGTGTGGAAGTCCTCCAGCAGCTGAGAGGCAGCGTGGCCAGCCAGAGTCCACACCCATATGTAGGCGTCCATGCTCTCCCCAGGAAAGGCCCCGGCCTGGCACCCTCTGAGCCTTGGTTTCTTCTTGAAATTTCTTCTTGGGGACAGTGGCTGCATGACATCATGGGTTGCCAGGACGGTCATTGACTTTAAGTGCTCACTGTAAATGAAGAAGACAGTTGCCCCTGGCACCTTGCTCTCAAGGGTAGCTTTAGATGACACCTGGGACAGAGTCCAGCTGGTCCCCGTCATGCCTGGGTCCCAGTGGCTCGTGGTGCCCATTTGCATAATGCTGGCATTGATGCTCCCCCAGGAGATTTGGCACATGCTAGACAGCAGGTTCCCACTTGGCCAGCCCCAAGGCAAACCCTGGATGCTGAGTCCCCAGTGACCCTCCCTGGCTGTTTTACACATTGTCAGGCTTGTCACTGGGGAAGTCAGGCATGTCTTACACATGTGGCCGGAAGAGAGCTCCAAGCGCTTGGACCAGGTTCCCTGGGAGGACCTGCCCCAGGCTTTCCCCTGCTGCTCCGTGTCCCTTCTCTGGAGGAATCAGAGCCCCCTTCCCTGTGATTCCCCCCCCCAGAAGGCCACTCACCCCCAACACCCTTGCACAATCCCTGTCCCCTCATCGGTCCTTAGGAAGTAGATACTTTGGGAGTCCCCTGCAGCAGTTGGGGACTCAATGTCCTCATCTACAAGACTCCTGTAAGAGAGACTTGAACTCAGAAAGTAGTTCTTCCTTTCCTTCCTTCCTTCCTTCCTTTCTTCCTTCCTTCCTTCCTTCCTTCATTCTTTCCTTCCTTTCTTTTCTTTTTTTCTGTGTGTATGTGTATTGTTTGCATGTATGCACATAAGCATTTTCCCTTGTATGTGTGTGTGTGTGTGTGTGTGTGTGTGTGTGTGTGTGTGTGTGTGTGTATGTGTGTGTGTGCAGGTCAGAGGTTGACATCGGGGGTCTTTCTCAATTGCTCCCCACCTTAATTACCAAAGCAGGGTCTCCCACTTGCACCCAGAGCTTGCTGTCTCTGTCTTCCACATACTAGGGTTTATAGCAGGCGGCCATGTCCACCTGGCACAGACATGGGTGCTAGGGATCTGAACTCCAGTCCTCATGCTTGAATGGCAAGTGTTTGATCTTCCCC
>PVHP010045368.1:0-13836 GCA_004024765.1 Zapus hudsonius | reverse complement strand
GTTCTGATAGATCGATCCTCAGCTGATGGCAGTTTGGGTTTTACAACCTCGATGAAGCTGTGTTGTCGGGGGTGGGCTTATGGGGGTTATAAGCCAGCTTCCCCTTGCCAGTATTTGGCACACCTTCCTGCCGCTGTTTGCAGTGCTGTGGCAGAGGTGATGTCCAGCCCTCTGCTCATGCCATCGTTTTCCCTGCCAGGATGGAGTCTCCCCTGGAGTCTGTAAGCCAAATAAACCCATTCCTCCACAAGCCACTTTGTTTGGGTTCTTTCAGCGCAGCAACTAGAAAGCTGACCGCAACAGTAGACATATATTAGGGTTATTTTTTCAATTTTTTAATCTTATGAATGTGCTAAGAACATTTTTGTGAATGTCTTCCACTAAAACTACTTGTGTTCAGTGTTTCTCTAGGGTAGTAGAGATGTATGCATTTATGAAGCAGTTTTCCAAAGCATTTGTCCCAAAGGGCACACTTCCACCCACAGAAAACAAACATTCTGACTGGAGAGCGAGCCCTGCCCATGTGCCCCACCCACACTGCTTGTGGAGAGCCCTGTACTGAATTGTTGGCACTGTCCATGAGCTCCTGTCCCCTCAGGCCCCCATCCCATGAATCAGCATCAACAGCTCTGCTGCTCAACTCCACCCAGGGGTGGTTTGTCTCTCTGGGAACCATTGAGAAACAAAAACAAAGCTAGAGAGGGGCTCTGAGCCGGTTCCACTTTTTCTTTTCTCTCTTTGTTGCTGTTGATTTGTTTATAAGTTGGTTATTTGTAAGTATATTGTGTATAACATAGGTTTTTTTGTTGTTAGTTTCTAATGCTATGTGGGATCTCTTATTTTTACTTTTGTTTTGTTTTGTTGTTCGAGGTAGGGTCTCACTCTAGCTAAGGCTGACCTGGAATTCACTGTGTAGTCTCAGGGTGGCCTCAGATTCATAACGATCTTCCTGCCTCTGTCTCCCAAGTGCTGGGATTAATATTTTTATTTGGAAACAGAGAGAAAGAGGGCACCAGGGCCTCTTGCCACTACAAACAAACTTGAGAAGCATGTACCACTTTGTGAATCTGGCTTTAGATGGGTACTGGGGAATCAAACCCAGACAGACAGGCTTTTTTTTTTTTTTAATATTTTATTTATTCATTTTTCAAGCCAAGAGAGAGAGAGAGAGAGAGAGAGAGAGAGAGAGAGAGAGAGAGAGAGAACACCAGGGCCACCACCTTGTGGGTCTGGCTTATGTGGGTTCTGGGGAATTGAACTGGGGGCCTTAGGCACTGGAGGCAAATGCCTTAACCGCTAAGCCATCTCTCCAGCCCGACAGACAGGCTTTATAAGCAGGCGTCTTTAACTGCTGAGCCATCTCTTCAGCCCTGGAATGGCTTCTTGATTTTACATTCCTTTCTAAAATTTTAGTTTAATTTTTCTTCCTAACTGGTTATCTTTATAACTGTTTGTAACGTTGCCCTTAAAGGGTTAACCCAGAATGTTTAAATTCATATCTCACCAAAGTACAGCTCCACAAGTAGCCCTCACTTTTCTATGCCTACAGACACCTTCTCTTCTACACTCCATCATGTAAAATGGTCCCGACAACCCTCCATCCCTCCCACACATACACCTCCCGTCTGATACTCTGCACCCTGTGTAGCAGTTAGCTGCTCTGTGCTGAGACAAACACCCACCCCAAAGCAGTTTATGGGAGGAAAGAATTTGTTTCAGGCTTACGATTTCTAGGGAAGTATCAGCATGGCAGAGAAAAGCCAACTCAGAGCACATCTCAGCAGCAAAGACCAAGAGCAGTCTCCCAAGGCAACTCTAAAAATCCAGTAGAAGGCTAGAGAGATGGCTTAGGTGAAGGCACTTGTCCGCAAAGCCTCATGACCCAGGTTCAATTCCCCAGTAGCCAGATGCCCAAAGTGGCACATGTGTCTGGGGTTTTGTTTGCAGTGGCTGGAGGCCCTTTTGCACCCACTCTCTCTTTCTCTCTCTCTTTCTATCTCTTTCTTCTCTCTGCTTGCAAATTAAAATGTTTATTAAAAACAGTAGGGGGGCCGGGCGTGGTGCGCCGGGCGTGGTGGCACACGCCTTTAATCCCGGCACTCAGGAGGCAGAGGTAGGAGGATCACCATGAGTTCAAGGCCACCCTGAGACTACATAGTGAATTCCTAGTCAGCCTGGGCTACAGTAAGACCCTACCTCAAAAAACAAAAACAGGGCTGGAGAGATGGCTCAATGATTAAGGTGCTTGCCTGCAAAGCCTAAGGAACTTGATTTGATTCCCTAGTACCTATGTAGAGCCAGATGCACAAAGTGGTACATGCATCTGGAGTTCGTTTGTAGTGGCTGGAGGCTCTGGTTTGCCTATTCTCTCTGTCTTTCTTTCTCTGCTTGTAAATAAATAAAAATATTTTTTAAAAAATAAAACAGTAGGGTTGGACCTCAAGGTATGCCCCCAGTGACACACCTCCTCCAGCAAGGCTCTAGCAGCCCTGGATTAAGTTGGAAGCTTAATCACAAAGCTGAGGCTATGGAGGGCATTGAACATCCAAACGACCACAGTGGCCAGGAAAGGGTAAGAGAAGGCAAGGAGAAAGTGTGGGAAGGGTAAAAGGACATATGTGACATGTAAACAAAAAGAAACAGGGATTATATAAGGGGAAATGGAGAGATGAGGAAGATGAGGGGAGAGGAGCCAACTAAAATAAATTGTATTTGAAGATGCCATAATGGGGTTGGAAGATGGCTCAGCGGTTCCAGTCACTTGCTTGCACATCCTAATGGCATGGGCTCAATTTCTCAGTGCCCACATAAAGCCAGATGCAAGATGGCACATGCATCTGAGTTCATTTGTAGTGGCAGGCACCCATTCGCACTCTCTCTCTCTCTCTCCCTCTTTCTCTCTCTCTCTTGAATAAAATATTTTTAAATGTTATAAAAGTACCACAAAAGCTATATGATAGCTAAAAACATAATTAAATTAATTATTATTAATAAATTAAAATGGCAGACAGCCATTCACCTTATGTACATGTTTAAAAAAAGAATTAAATCTTGGCTGTATATTTGTTACAGCCAAACACAGAGCACTTTTTATGTTTTTCAAGAATTGGTATTTTGATTTTATAATAGTCAATGTTGAGAACACCAACCAATAGAACCATTCCAGAAATCGCTGGAAATGCTATCCTAATCCTAAGCATTTAGTAACATGTTATGGAATTCAACTTGTTTGGCAGCTAGAAGTTAGTAGACTTGGGCCAAGGATGTAGTTCAGTTGTTAGAGCATTCCCCAGCATGCACAGATCCCTGGATTCAATCCCCAGGGTCACATAAAGCCATGTGTGCTGGCATGAACCTGCAAAAGGGACCTTGTGTTCCCCAGTGAACAAAGTCAACAATTCAAAAAGAGATTTTTAAAAGCAAACATCCTAATATACTAATTTGATGTACTTATATTTTTTGTTATTCCTCGTGTAGAAACCTTACACCGTTGCCCTTTTTGTGGGGGTGTTGGGGGCACACGTGCGCCATCGTGTATGCAGTGAATGTATGTGAAGATTGCAGGACAGCTTTGGGTCCTGGCCTTCCGCTGTGTTTGAGGCAGGGTCTCTCATTGTTCACTGCTCCAGTCACCAGGCTAGCTATCCCATTAGCTTCCAGGGGAGTCTCCTATCTCTGCCTCTCACCTCACTATAGGTACACTGGGATACAGACATGTACTATCACATCTGGATTTACATGGGGTCTGAAGTCAAGTACTCACACGCATGTGGCAAGCACTTTATCCACTGAACCATCTCCATCTTGCCTTTGTGTGTGTGTGTGTGTGTGTGTGTGTGTGTGTGTGTGTCACTTACATTTACTTACATAACCCTTGACAGGATCACAACCCACAGTTTAAGCAGCTGTGCTTCAAACTGTAAAGCTTCTAGACACAGCAACGCAACTCACCTGACTGGAAGAGAGATTGCCCAGTGTGGTAATCTTTCATCTCAGTGCTCAGGAGTGAAGTAGGTGATCACTGTGAATGTAAGGCCCCAGCCTGGGCCACAGAATGAGTCCTAAGTCAGCTGGGCTAGAATGAGACCTTAAAAAGAATGGAAGACAGATTTTTGTGTCATTTTGTGCTGATAGCACAGAAGACCCTCTGTCACCTGGCAGTCGTAAATTGCATTCCTGCCCTTGATAAAGAGAAGGTGCCTTTGGTTAATTAGAGATGCTCTTATCATCATGTCATATCATCCTGCAGTCCTAAATTAGAATATTAATTAAAATTTAGCTCTGTTACTTCTTCTCAGAAGACCCTCCTCTCTCAAGAAAAAGAAGATATGCTCACTACCGACTTCCCAATGTTTCTAAAACTATTTAGAAGGAAAAGAATCTAGAAGCACAGAACAGTGTCTGGGCCTTGATGAATCTGAAGACTTTTTATTTTTTTAGAAACTGCTGGTAAATACAGTGCTCTATGGCACAAGTATTATTAGAGGCAAATATGATGATGTTGCTGATTCAAGAAATAGTCACACTTGTAATGACAGCAGTTGAATTAGAAATTGACACCCCAATCCCCCTGGACACTCACACACATCATTGTGGTATATTTGAGTCAATGGCAAGAGTTTGAATCAGCTTCAAGTGAATTTGTGCCACGCAAAAAGTCTTGCTTTTATTTCTCTTAAATTTTCTACTTGGGCTGCTGCTGAGCAACCTCGGATGATCCCGAGGGCTGAGGCCAAAAGGAGCAGGCATGCCATTTAGCATGGGCACCGTGGGGACTCTGCCGAGAAGTACGGTCTATAATTCCCAAAGTGAGAGTCCAAGGGGGAAGGGGAAATAAATAGATCTCACTTAAAGCACGTTCTAGCCAGCCATAGCTCCCTTTGGAAGAAGCCAACTTGAAAATGTCCTTGGGAGTTAGTGAAGTTATGAGCCCAGTAATTAGTCTGTGTGGGCTCAGCAAACATACAGATCAGGTACAATTTGACTGAAGTGTTCCAAGGTCATTGTCCACACAGACACCTGTGTGGAAGAAAGTTTCCTAAGTGTGGTCTCTGTGTAAATGAGGGATTGAAACTTTAGCCTTTAAAGAGATTGTCCCCAGTGGTGACCATCTTCATGAGCCAGATTGAGGGTTGCTAGGCAACTAAAAGTAACAAAGGCAAGTTCCAAGAAGTTCATTAAAACCTACAGCTGGAAGGCTTTGCTTTACTGTTCTCCACCCTAGCAGACAAGACACCAGTCAGAATTGATCCCCTCCCTTCTCCTACCTACCGCCCTCCCCTACCATCCCCCACAGCACTGTCTACACCATTAATCTTTTGCATAAAATACATATTTGTATCATACCATAACTTTTAAGATATCTGTTCCCCAACTGAATCACTTGGCCTTTTTAAAGGCATGCACCATGTTTCATTTGTTTTCTCATTAGCTGTATTAAGTACTCTTCTCATTGCCCTGACCTAATGAAAAGCAACTTAAGGAAGGAAGGGTTGACTCTACTCAGTGGAATGCAATCCTTTGTGGCGCATAAGGCAGGGTGTCCTGTCAGGAGTGGCTTCCTCCACAGTGGCCACAACCAGGAAGCTGGCAGAGAGAAATGCCAGGGTTCAGCTGACTTCCTTCCTCTTGCCCTGGCATCCATGCTAGGACCTCAGGCCACAGGATGGTGCCAATGACATTCAGGGTGGGTCTTTCCTCCTCAGTTAAACCTCTCCAGAAACGCCCTCGGAGAGACTCCCAGAGGTGTGCCTCATTAATGCCCTAGATATTTCTTAATATAACCAATTTGATAATGAAACTTACTCATCATACTAGCTTGGTGTCTAAAACAATATCTTCTTATACATACAAGGTTGACACCATGGATTGAAAGTTCGGTGAAAGTTAGTGATCTTGCCAAGTAGAAGTCCCAGCCTTGCCTGAAGACCTCTCTCTAATGCTCGCTTCCAAAAGGCCTTTTCATATCCTTGGTTTGCGGCCATTTTCTGCTGAATTCCTGTAGAAATTTTAAACCTCTTTTATGAAATTATTTGCCCTTCGATTATAATCCTTGTAGTTGGGTCCATGTGTTCTTTCAGGATAAAAAAAGTCTTGGGGATGGGGAGACACCAGTGAGGTTAAAGGTGTTTGCTTGCAAACCCTGCGATCCAGATTCAATTCCCCAGGAACTCACATAGAGCCACATAAAAAAACTGGCTCAAGTGTCTGGTATTCATTGGCAATGGTAACAGACCCTGGCAATCTGTGCACGTGAGCATTGGAGAGAGAGAGAGAGAGAGAAAGAGAGAGAGAGAGAGAGATGAATGAATGAATGAATGAATAAAATAATTTTCAAAACCCAACTTATTTGAAAAAGAAAAACATAAGACTAATTTAGCTCTAGCTCCTTGGATACAAAAACCGATTTTTTTTCACACCCTCTTGCTCTCTTGTACTTGAGCATCCGCCAGGTAGATTCTGTCCTAGGAGATAAAGGGAATAAATACACATAACTATTATTCTTCACAGTGCTTAAATTCTCTGTGGGGGGGAGGATTTTGACAAGTAAATAGGAAATTAAAGCTTAATGCTTTCATGAGGAGTCATGCAGACCATGAGATACATCACCCAAATCAAGGAACCGAAGATGACATCAATGAGGAAGTGACATACTGAGATTTAAAGAATGAAAGAAATAAAGGTGTGAAGTCCAGGAAGATAAACCGGTCATTGAAGGAGCTAAGAAAAGTTTAGAAGGTCAAACTGGCTCAAAAAGAATGCTTGAAATTTCTCTCATATTTGTCCTCTAGAAAATTGAGACCTACAGGGACCACACATAAGAAGGAGCAACCCAAGTTCATATCCATGGAAAGTTAGCAAAGGACTTGTGTATTCTGCTTCCCAGATCCGTTCTCTTTCCACTCAGCCCTTGCTTCTGTTCCACGTCTTTCCATGTCAGGCCTCCCTTTCCTTCTTGGTGAATGAAATGCATGCACACAAACGTTTAATGCAGCTTACGTCTATCTATATCATGCACATAGTACTATTCAGTAAAGAGTGTGGTCTCTGCTCGTCCTTCAGGGAAAACCAGAAGCCTGAGAGTGATGCCTAGAACGTTGCCTCTCAGTGTGTGGGGAACAATTTTAGTCTGTGAGTACATACGCTTAATGTGACTTGTGCCTAGCTGGCTTTAAGAAACCAACATTTTTATGAAACCAGCATTTAGGTTTTTGTTTTGTCCATTTATAGAATTTCAGTGAAGGAGGAAATGTGACCATCACCAGAGTGACCATATAATTTGTCATCCAAACTGTTATATTCTGGAGTCAGACGCGCTACCATTGCGCCACGAGGCTGGCCACTGGTATATTCTGAAACAAAGGGTGAACTCTTCCTAGTTATTCTGAGAAAACAGTTTGGCAACAGAAACTCTTAGGTAAATTGGGACATATGATCATTCTATTTATAATTGAAAAATGTTCACATATTTCACATATTGTGACATGTTAATGTCCGGGGCTTCTATTTTCTTTGTATTTATTCTACACCATCTTTTTTGCAAAAATATTTATTTAGAAATAAGATTTCTAAAAATACAGTACACAATACATTTCAAGAGAAGTAAAACCTCCACAATTTAAATTAAAAACAATCTGCAAAGAAGATTGAATATTACACAAATAAAACCAAATCACTAAAATAAATTTTAAAACATTTTTCTTAAGGTAGGTACGTTTTTCATTTCCACCAGCGTAGACTTTCCATCTGAACAAGTGTATCAAGTGTATCGCAGACACCTAGTTCCCACCTGTCATGTTCCTCTCTCTCTCCGATCGAGGCTTAAATTTCTCAACTGCTGTTTTTCTTATTACCACTAGCACTAGAAATTCCAGAGAAAGACTTCCTTTGAGTTTTCTTAGGGGAACAGGCAAGGCAAACTAGTAGATAATGCAGGCCTCAGATTTACATATATTACGTTGCCTGGAAACTTTTAAAGCAAGATCTCCTTGTGGCACTTAGAACATACACCAGTACTAAAATACAAGAAGGGCCTTTCATTTGAGGTATTATATACTCAAGTTTGGGACTGATGTGAAGTTTTAGGAGGTTTACTCGAGTCATTAAACCTGCCATACTAATTCCAACACAGAGCACCCTATGGCCCAGACCACTTTGCTGTTTGTTAGTTTGTCCATTGGTAGACAGGGTCTCACTCTGTAACCTAAGATGACTTGAGACTCTTTCATAGCGAATTTTCCAGAGCCTGTGTGAGGATGTAGGAATTTCCATGAGCTTATGTGATGATATCACACTAGATCAGCACAGGCCAGTACACTTTTCAGAGATGACAGACACTCTGTACAAGCTCTGTGCTGTTTCGTACAGAGTTTAGTCATGGATTACTGGGGAGCTAAAACATGACTAAGCCCATTGAAGAACTAAATTGTAAACTTTATTTAAATTTCATTAACATAAAAGCAAATGTAAACAGCTACATGTAGCCAGCAGCTAACATTGAATCTCTAGATCATTCAAAGTAAGATGGGTGACTGACTAGTGGATGTCACAAAGATAAATAAGAACATCTTTTCATTTTTAAAATATTACTTTACTTAGTTATTAGGAGAGAGTGCATGGGTGCACCAGGGCCCCCTGCTGCTGCTGAAAATGAACTCCAGGCGCATATGCCACATCATGCATCTCCTTTTTGCATAGATTGAACTTGAACCGAAGGCTTTGCAAGCAAATGTCTTTAACCACTGAGCCACCTCCCCAGTCTGCATCTTTTCATGTCTTTCTGTTCCGTGTGCATACACAAAGCTAGGATCCGCTAGGATTCTAGTAGGTTGAAGTCTCAGAATTCCCTTTTGTTTACTTTAAGGACCAGCTTCCTCTTCCTTACATGTAGGGAAGAGCAGAACCTTACAAAAGAGAAGCAGCAACAGTATTTGCAAAACAAGAGTACTGATGTTTGTCTGATTTATTTTAAATACCATGCAAAGTATTGCAGTAGTAAAATGGCAAGGAATATAATCACAGGACTTCTTTATTCCATCATCCACATTCTTTGAAGAAACCTAAAATTTCCAAAAGAAGTCCAGATTTTCCTAAAAAGGGATCTTAAGACCCCAACAATTAAGGCTCTATCACTCTAGACCCAAGAAGATCAAGACTCAAAGCAATTGATATTACCTATCTCCACTGACTCAAATGCTTCTTTTTATGTGGTCCTCTTACTCAACTCTGTATCTCTTCTGGGTCTCATTGCTTTCTATGTTGTATTAGCTACACTACTAATGCAAAAGAGTAACATAGGAATACCGTGCCAGGCAGGTCTATCTTCCTCTCTTGCTGGTGAATTCGGAAGGCAAAGATTGCATTTTCACAACACTAGGCACAGTTCTTTGTATATGGTACATAGGACAGAGCACATAGCACACACATTGTAGATGCTCAGGAAATGTATATTTATTTGGAAATATTTTGTGGAGCTACCTCCTATATTTAATTTATTTTTTAATATTTATTCATTTATTTATTTGAGAGGCAGGGAGAGATAATGGGCATGCCAGTGTCTCCTGAACTGAAAACACACTCCAGACACATGCAACACCTTGTGCATGTGGCCCTAGGTGGGTCCTGGGAAATCAAACCCAGGCCATCAGGCTTTGCAAGCAAGTGTCTTCAACCACTGAGAAATCTCTCCAGCCTTCATATTTTGAAAATTAAGTTTCTGGAATGTGAAATAGGATAAGGTAAATTCTTTCACAATAAACCCATTATCAGACAATTGCGGGAACTCAGGAATGACTTCTAGTAATATTGATATGATATATATGATAGGCCAGTGAAGTAGACAGTGGTTGAATATAAATTTGATTGAGTGGTAAAATTGATTTTTCTCTGAGGTTTTTGAGCTGGTGTAATTCTTTTAGAAACTAATATGGGCATTCATTTCAAGTGCCTTGGTTGTAACATTTTTGTATATTTGAGATTCTATCCCAATTAAATCATTTAAAAAATATTATTAAGGTATGATTGACATATAAAAGCTATACATATTTAACACATATAATTGATGCATTTAGAGAGAAGTTTACACCTGTGAAATCAGCACAGTGAATGTCATAAACACTCCCATTACTTCTAAATTTCCTCCCTCCCTTGTTATCATTATCTGTATGTGTGATAAGATCATTTCTTGTAAAGTCTACCACATTAGCAGGTATTTAAGCATACGATACACTGTTGTTCTTTATATCAGAAAGAGAAAGGAACTTATTACCAGTGTCAGAGGCCAAAGCTACAATAATCCACAACTGGGCAAAACATTAATCCATATCATTCTGAAATTGGTGGGGTTTTTTTTAATTGGCATACAGAGATTTAAGTATCATTCATTTTGGCATTTTCAAAAACAATTTGTATTAGTAGAATCTCACCCCCCCCACCTTCCCAGGCTCTCTTCCCTTCAGAGCCCCTCCACAATATCCTCTCCCCTTCTGTAAAGGCACTTTGCTGTAGATCTCTAGGACATATGTGTTCAGTATGTCTATTCACCAATGTACCTGAAACTGTATTCTTTGACTAAGGCCACTCTGTTGTCCCTAATCCAGCCCTTGGCCATCACCACTGTACTCTATGCTTGTATGAATTTTAGACTCCTCATGGAAGTGATATCATGCAGCATTTCTTTTTGTGTCTAGTTTATTTCACAGCATGATGTCCTCCAGATTCACCCATGATGGTGTAAATGGCAGGATTTCTCATTTTTTAAAACAGATTCTTTTTAAAAAATATTTTATTTATTTGCAAGCAGAGAAAGACAGAGAAAGAGAGAAAGAATGAGCACTCCAGGGTCTCTTACTACTGCGAATGAACTCCAAATGCACGCGCCACTTTGTGCATCTGGCTTTACATGGATACTGGGGAATCAAACCCAGGTCATCAGGCTTTGCAAGCAAGTGCCATCCCTCCAGCCCAGGATTTCTTTTTAAACATGATAATATTTCGTTGTGTGAATATACAGCATTCTGTTTATCTACTCACCCATCAATGGACATTTCGTTTGCTCCACATCTTGGCTATTGCAACTAATGCCGCAGTGACTATGGTAATGCATATAGCTCTTGGAAATCCCAAAGATAATTCCCTTAAACATATACTCACTCGGATGTGGGAATGTTTGATCATCTGGTAGTTCTATTTTGAATTTTTTGAATAACTTTCATCCTGTTTTCCTCGGTGTCTATATTAATTTACATTTCCACAAATAGTGTGCAGGGTTTCCTTTTCTCCACATCCTTACCAACACTGTCTTTTTAAAAAACTACTTAGTTGTGTGTGTGTGTGTGTGTGTGTGTGTGTGTGTGTGTGTGTAGGCAAGCCAAGTTTTTGAAGTCCCACTTGTCATCTAGTTTTTGTTGTCATTGCCAAGGTTTCTGGAATCCTGCACAAGAGAACTTCCCTCAAGTTTCCTTAATGAGTTTTATAATTTCAGATCTTATATTTAAGTCTTTAAGCCATTTTGAGTTGATTTTTGTGTGAGAAATCAAATAAAGACCTACCAAGGAAATAATTTAAATATTTGTTAAATGCCTAGAGAACCACCATCTGTATTTTATTTTTATTAATTAAAAACTAGAACAGCTGGAGGGATAATATGTCACTGACCACTATATGACCATTTTAAGAGATTTAGTTTATGTATATTTACAATATAATAATAAGTAAAAGAAAGAGAGAAAGTTGGAAGGGAATACAGTGAGCGGTCACTGTGTGTGTGTGTGAGTGTGTGTGAGTGTGGTATGCATGGAGCACGAGTGCTCGTGCTCATGTGCATGTGGGTGCATGAATGCAGTGTGCAGGTCTGTGTGGAGGCCAGAGGTTGATGCCGGGTGTCTTCCTCAATCACTTTCCACCTTATTGGCTGAGGCAGGTTCTCTCTCTTGAACTCAGAACTCACCAGTTCTGCTAGCCAGCTTGCCCCAGGACTGTAGCTGGGCCTATGCACTCACTTGCCATTTTCTATGATTGCTGGGGGGTCTTCCTTCTGTCCACTGAGCCCATGAGCCTTCACTTTGACGGTACAATTAGTAGGAATGTCTCTTGCCCTCTCTCTCCTTTGTCCTTTATTTTTTCACGTGTATTCAGTGTCGGTAATATGATATCCAGATTAGCATAGAACATATATTTTTTGGATTTTATCTTCTTTTCTGGGAGGTATTTTAACTGAAATTTAAGACAATATTCAAAAGTCTAGAAAGCCAGGCATTTGTAGATTACATTTGATTTGCATTTTTCTTTTTTGTAGGGAGTGGGAGGTAGATGGCTTACCTAAAGCCAATTCAGCATACTGAGTTTGATGAGTTGGCTAAAATGCCAAGATTTTGGGGGGGGCACATACGTAAAGACTTTCGGGTTTAGTTTCAAAATATTTAGACACAGTGTATCTGGGTTCTTATGCATTGATTTTTTTTTAAAATGCTGGTTTGTACCAGAATAATAACTGGGAAATTACGGTTAATAAAACGACTGAGACTGGGCCATGCATGTATTTATATTACTATGTAAACATATTCCAGCAATGTCATGGATTTCCACGATGCCCTAAGAAAACACTGCTTTTCTGTCCAGTAGATTTAAAAAGTGGTCAGCTTTTGTGTCAGCAAAGACAAAGAAATCAGCGAGTTGGGAGAGTGTGGAGTTTGGGGGAGTTTAGATGTAGTTGTATAGGTAACATGCAGCTCTCTGATGGTCTGGTTTGGAACCTGAATTGAACCTGAATATAAACTTCCTTGCACAAAGCTTTGTGTGAGGTAGACAGTTAACACTAAATGGATTAAAAGCTTAGTGGGGTTCATATGTCACCTCTTCACCCCCTCAGCATGTCTCTTTAGGCTGAACGTTGCCTTTTCTAACAAGCAGAAATGTAAAGAGTAGCAGCTTAAAAAGGGTTGAATAAAACGTAGAAAAATCTGAGAAAGTCATAAACACAGTCTTTTCCTAGAGGATTTGCCATTTAAAACTACAGCCGCTTTTAATGCCAGGTCTCCTTGGTGGCCAGTGCCTATGAATGCTTAGAGGCTGCAGAGCTGGGTTCAAATGCTCCCCGAGGACATGGCTTGTAGCTTTCCACTCGTTATGGAATCAAGCCTTGAGAAGCAGTCCCTGTTGGAGGCCATCCCGCTGCCCTGCTGGAGAGGGAGAGAGGAGGACAGGGTGAGGAAGCCAGGGGGGTGAGGTGAGGAGGATTTAAAGAGCGAAAACACAAAGACACTTGGACAGTTATTACATTTAAGGGCTCTAACATTTCTTTCAAAAAGAAAAAAGCTTTCTTGCTCGTTTTGGATATGAAGAGAGGAGTCAGGTGACGTCTCTAAGGCCAGTAAGGAGGTTGGCAAAAGGAACAGAAGAGAAAATGACTTTCCTGTGCAGGATACATGTGATGGTTTCCCCACAGGTGGTTTCAGTAATGTTAAAGGCTCATTTTTCAGTGACTTCTTAGGGCTTTTCTTCTACCCACCTCCCATTTCCCCCTTGGAGGAAGTGCAATGGTTGTCATAATTATGACTAGCATTTAAAAATTACTTTTAACTTGAGCATGTTGGTTGGCATAGGAAATCAAGAGCTTTGGTGCCAGAGAAATTGGTGTGGCTTCCACACCATCAAGTCCTATGACATGTTTGGGAGGCAAGTGCTTGAGCTCTGGCCCCAGGTTCCCTCCTTGGATCAACGCTGCCCATTTCTAAGGATGCCCGTGCACCTCAGCCTACCAGCTGGTGCATAGTAACCACAGGAAGCATTTGAGTGATTTTACAAAGAATATGTTCCAGGTTCCTTTTTTTTTTTTTT
>PVHP010045367.1:0-13710 GCA_004024765.1 Zapus hudsonius | reverse complement strand
CTTTTTTTTTTTTTTGTTTTTTTGAGGTAGGGTCTCACTCTAGCCCAGGCTGACCTAGAATTCACTATGTAGTCTCAGGGTGGCCTCAAACTCATGGTGAACCTCTGTCATTGTTTGATCCAGGTGTCCCCCACAGACAAATGAATGTGTTCTGATAGATCGATCCTCAGCTGATGGCAGTTTGGGTTTTACAACCTCGATGAGCTGTGTTGTTGGGGCGGGTTTATGGGGGTTATAAATCAGCTCCCCCTGGCCAATATTTGGCACACCTTCCTGCCGCTGTTTGCAGTGCTGTGGCAGAGGTGATGTCCAGCCCTCTACTCATGCCATCGTTTTCCTTGCCAGGATGGAGTCTCCTCTGGAGTACGTAAGCCAAATAAACCCATTCCTCCACAAGCCGCTTTTGTTTGGGTTCTTCCTGCACAGCAACTAGAAAGCTGACCACAACATCCTCCTACCTCTGCCTCCCAAGTGCTGGGATTAAAGGCGTGCACCACCACGCCCAGCTCAGATTTTGTTTTTGAGATGGGGTCTCACAGTGTAGCTGGGTTGGTCCTGCCTCGGTCTCCCCAGTGCTGAGATGACAGACACCCACCACTAGGTCTAGCTTTCTATTGACACCATTTAAAAAGTATTCTGAATCCCAGCACTCGGGAGGCAGAGGTAGGAGGATCACCATGAGTTCAAGGCCACCCTGAGACTCCATAGTGAACTCCAGGTCAGCCTGGGCTAGAGCGAGACCCTACCTCGAAAAACCAAAAAAAAAAAAAAAGTATTCTGTAACCAACAACTTTATATTTCCATTCATAAAAATGAGAACATTTAAGAAAAAGCAGGGTTGGAGAGATGGCACAATGGTTAAAGGCACTTGCTTGTAAAATCTGACAGCCCAGGTTTGATTCTCCAGTACACACATAAAGCCAGATGCACAAAGTGGTGCATGCATCTGAAGTTCATTTTGAGTGGTAGAGGCCCTTGCAAGCCCATGCTCTCTCTCTCTGTCCCCCCTCAAATAAATAAAAAAATAAAGGTGATATTAAGTAAATTAAAAAAAGTAAAAAAGAAAATAACACTTACCAAAAAGATACAAAAACTACCAGCTTTACACAAAGAAATTTGCCGACTGGCTGGATGGGACTCAGTTCTTCCTTTAGTACTTTGTAGAACAGCAGAAGACAGTACATGGCAAACTAGAGACAGAATCAACATGCTTCAGTGAGAATAAACATCCTAACAAAGTGTAAGTTATAAACCAGAGCCCTGGTGGAGAGAAATGGTATGAGCTAAATTTCCTGGGCTTTATTATTCGTTCAACCCCCCCCCCCCTTAAGGCTTTTAACATTTGCTGAAGATGAATATAAATTTCTCAAAAGAGAAGTATTTATATTCACTCATTTGTATTCTCTTGATCTGACTGTTGTTCTTTGCTGTGCTGCCTTGAGGTGCCGGCCATCTCCCCCTCACAGAGCTGAGATCACAGAAGTCCGGCACTGCTGGTTTAGCCCAGGCTGACCTGGAATTCACTATGTAATCTCAGGCCTCCTACCTCTGCCTCCCGAGTGCTGGGATTAAAGGAGTGTATCACCACACCCGGTGTTTTTCTTTTCTTTTCTTTTTTTTTAAATGTATGAGCCACTTGGTGCATCTGGCTTTACGTGGATACTGGGGAACTGAACCCCGGCTGTTAGGCTTTCCAGGCAAGTGCCTTGACGGCTGAGCCATCTCTCCAGTTCCAGGACCATATTTTAGAATGAATACTTGGAAGAAGGATTACTGGCCACAAAAGAGATAAACGTGTGAGAAGCTTGGGATACATATCAACTAATTTTTATTATAAAGCTCTAATACTATACTTTCATGTCAATATATCTGAATTACTATAATGTTGAAAGAAGGAATTAAAGATTTTAAAGGAAACACACATGTTTAAGCTCATAGGATCACAGTTGTCCTTAAAGCCTTTCAGTCTCTAGAACACCAGCTACTTAAAAGACTCTTTATTTTCCTTTAATTTCAAAGATATGCCAGAGAATTGGGTTCTTTCATTTAAAAATTTAATCCCCATACTGTCATATGCTAATAGACAGTTTCTGTTACTGAATATGCCTATGTAAGTGTTTATGTGTACATTATGCTTTTTTTTTTTGGGGGGGGGGAATTATTCTGTCATTCATGACACACCTGCACAGCAATGCAATAAGGAACAGATAAAACCACCAGGTTAGAGTCAAGAATGTATGAAAGTTATTTCAAGTTCTTTTTATAAATTAAAAAAGCAATGAAAATTTTATTCTAAGAAACAGTACCTAAAAAAATTAGTTATGGAAACTAATTTATCATAGTTAAGAAGAATGATTTACTTACCAATTGTGACACATTATTTACTATAATCAAGTAGGTCCAAGCATTTGAGAAACTGAAGTTTCCTTCATCATATACACCAAGTAACTCACAAACGCTACAGAAAATAAGGTAAAAATGAGACAACTTTAGGATTAACTAAACATGTATTTTAATGTACAGTGACAGCATACTTAAAAATTCAGAAAGAGTTAGCCGAGCGTGGTGGTGCACACCTTTAATCCCAGCACTCAGGAGGCAGAGGTCTCTTACCATGAGTTTGAGGCCACCCTGAGACTACATAGTGAATTCCAGGTCAGCTTGGGCTAGAGTGAGACCCTACCTCGAACCCCCCCCCAAAAAAAAAAAAAATTTAGAAAGAGTTTAAATGGACAATCAGGGCTGGAGAGATGACTCAGTGGTTAAGGCTGGTGCTTACAAAGCCTGGCAGCCTGGGTTCAATTTTTCAGTGCCCACATAGAGCCAGATGCACAAAGTGGTGCATATACCTGGAGTTTGTCTGCAGTGGCAAGAGGCCCTAGTGTGCCCATTACCTCTCTCTCTGCTTGCAAATAAATAAAATCCGTATTTTATTTTTATTTATTTTTAATGGGGCTTATTGCACTTGCCAACAAAGCTGTTATCAACTGGGGTTTGATTCCCCAGTACCCATGTGAAGCCAGATGCACAAAGTGGTGCAGCAGCTGGAAGGTCTGGTGTGTCCATTCTCTCTCTCCTCTTGGAATTAATTAATTAATTGCTTCTAAACGAACAATTGTATAGATAATCACTTGACTTTGGTCACAGAGGTGGTTTAAAAATTGAAAGAATAACATTAAAAAAAAAAAAACCAACTACAACCACCCCAAAAACCAAACCAAATAAACAAACCCTCAAAGAACAGCATTTTTCTAGCAATGTCACCATCAGGTTATTTTGTAAATTTGAAGCAATATAAAACAAGAACCATTAAACTATACTATGCTCATCTGTGCAATAGTGGCACTAAACCGAGGAGGGTAATCAATGACTTACTGATTGGCTAAGAGATCCACTTAGTGACAAGGAACCCTTAATTGGAACTGGGATCCATGGCATAATCCTATGGGGACCAAGAACCTGGGATCCTAAGGGAAATTCCCACTACCAGAGAGCTACAGAGAGGCTACACCCATTAGGAGCTAGCCAAAATAGCAATGTTGTCTCATTTAACCTATAATGATCTCACTCTCCTAGGGAAATTCTGTTGGTATTTTTCAGAAGGCAGTGAGAGAGCTGGAGACAACCCAATTCCACCCACAAGACATTGGATGATAGCGGACATCCTGGCAGGAGACAAACCACTCCTGGTCTTCACACAGGGCCCAAATGAAACCTATGAGAAAGTAACGAGACAAACAGGAGAGTAATCACCACAGCAAGTCAGATAACCCATGAAAGGTCAATGGAGACAGACACTAACAATACCCAACACAACCCAGGGCAAAGATCCAGAGATACTTAAGATCTCAACAATAAAGCAGACTCAAAACTCACCCACTATGACTCAGGGAACTGAGTGGAAGAGGGGGCAAATAGAATGTAAGAGCCATGGTGAGGGAGAATATCCAGACATTGCCCCCCCCAGCAACAATACACAAAGAGGGAAGAAAAAAAGAGAGAAAGAAAAACTGGCTATCTCTGGTGCAGTTCATAACCCCCTAACCCATGGACAGATCCAGTATGTGCACCTAGGAAAAACCCCAGTGGATAGGAACAAGAGAGGAGGGAAACGGGATAACTTCACAAGATTTGCTCATACAATGTATATACTTATTAATAATAAAGATATTTTTTAAAAAAAGTTTTGCTTTTTTTTTTGAGGTAGGGTCTCACTCTAGCCCAGGTGACTTGGACATCACTCTGTAGTTCCAGGCTGGCCTCAAACTCACAGCTACGATCTCTTACCTCTGCCTCCCAACTGCTGGGATTAAAGACGTGCCACCACAGCCAGCCTAAAAAATATTTATTTCTTTATGAGGGAGAGAATATGGGGCATGTCAAGGCTTCTTGCCACCACAAATGAACTCTAGACATAAGCACCACTTTGTGCATCTGTTTCACATGGGTACTGGGAATTAAACTTGGGACAGCAGGCTTTGCAAACAAGTGCCTTTCACTACTGAGCCATCTCCCCAGCTCACAGCACCGTTTTTCTACTTAGCTGTTCTCACACAAGAGCACGAGCAATAAGCAATGGGAATCTATATACTTACAGAGCAGTTATGGTGGTGAATGGTCTGACAACTGTATACTGCAACACACCCAGTTTGCATCTGAAGAGCAAGACCCTGAAAAAGAAGAACTCAGCACTTCAACTATTCAATAAAATGGCATCCAAACACCCTCGAAGCCTCCAAATTAAAATCACTTTTACAAATGACACCGTTTGTAGTGAGTTCCTTCAACTCAGTCATTCTAACTGGAAGTGGAAGGAGGGTGGCAATAGGAAAATGATTGGAATGCCATTGTGAAAATATCTGGTAACCGACTTCTGAAATATCGCCCTCAATTCCACAGCAGGGCAGCACAGAAGGAACCGAGGCAGGTCGCTGCTGTGGTTTGGATCAACAGTTCCCCAAAGTTCCCTGGGTGGAAGGCTTGTCAACAACAGCCCACGCTCTGTTGGGAGCAGCTCCTTCAGTCAGCAGGTAGGGCCTGTGCAAGAAATTTCAGGTTTGGAGGTCATTCCCTCAAAGGTCAGTGTTCTCCTGTCTGATTTCTGGCCACCTCTTCCACATGATCCTACCATGAAGTAACCCAAAGCGACAGGCCAAGCAACAGATACACATACACTCAGAGTTCTAGAAAAGAGAACAGGGGAGGCAAAATTGGAAGTGATGATACTGTGCTCTTTTCAGAACTGATGGGTGATATGAAATTTATAGATAAGACACTTTGTAAATCAAACAGGATTCAAAAGAAATAAGGAACAGCGAAAACATCAAATTTCAAAGGGTAAAAGGGAATAGCAACTTCCTAAAGTCTTACAGGTGCCTTGTCAAGGGACCCCTCAGTTATGAACTTCCACCGAGAAGATAACACCCTCAGGATCCCATCACCTCTCAACAGCGCCATCATCTGGGAACCAAGCCTTTTAATGACACGAGCCTTTGAGACTGTACAATATAGTCACCTCCTATATTTATGTGGATAGACATACAATTCACCTTGATCCCTGCCTCCTTCCATGAGTGGTCAAGAACTATTTGGTTCAATTAAATTCTATTATCTTTCCTTTCTATTCCAATTTCATCACTTCTTTTCAGCTTATCCCACAAAATGGACTAGCATAACCTCTTATTTCCCAATTTTGAAATCCTCCTCTTCCTCTTCCCAATGCATTTTTTATGAATTTGTGAAATTAGTATTTCTAAAATGTTTCCTTCTGAGTGTGCCTGAATGCTTCCAGAAAGGTTTCACATTGCAGGCAAGACCCATCCTAAACGGGAGAGCATCATTCCATGGGCTGGGGTCTGCCCTAATGAGGAGGAAGTGAGCTGAGAACCAGCTCTCTCTCTGCTTCCTGACCGTGGATACAATGTAACCTCACACCCCTGCCCCCATGCCTTCTCTGCTATGATGAACTGTACCATCAAAATTAGAGCCAAAAGAAGCTCTAGCCCTTAAGATGCTTTTGTCAGAACTTTGTCACAGCAGTAAGAAAAGTAAGAGGCTGGAGAAATGGCTCAGTAGGTAAGGTGCTTGCTTGCAAAGCCTAATAACCTAGGTTCAATTCGCCAGTACCCAGATAAAGCCAGATGCACAAAGTGTTACATGTTTAGGAGTTTGTTAGCAGTGGCAAGGAGCCCTGGGATACCTATTCTCTCTTTTTTTCTCCTCGAAGATAAAACAAACAAACAAAAAAGAACAGGCATGGTAGTGCACACCTTTAACCCAGCACTTGGGAGGAAGAGGTAGGAGGATCACCATGAGTTTGAGGTCACCTTGAAACTACACAGTGAATTCCAGGTCAGCCTGGGCAAGAGTAAGACCCTATCTCAAAAAACAAGACAAACAAATAATTTAAAAAAGACCCTTTATGTAAAACCTGTCATCATAACCTCAAAATATTACTCAAAGTTAAAGCTGTAAGTGACATATACTTTTCTTCCTTCACTGTCTCATGTGAACATGTAAGAAAACTAACTTAATGTATTTTGCTAGGACATTGTCATTTAACCCTCAAATTTCATATCATATGCTGCTTTCCAACCTAGAGTATTTTCTTCTAAAGTCCTTTTACTAGCTCTTGACCTTGCGGAACATCTGCTGATAAGGTGTTTTCTAAGGTTTCATTATGCAATCCATGGTTGAACTTTTCTATATGGATGAACAATGTAAAAATAAAAGAAATGAGCTAACAAAACCTCCCATCATATGCATTGCACAAACTGTATTTTGTTAGCTTCCAACTGGACACTGCACTAAAGTGAGTAAGAGCTTTCCCCCTATTGTTTCTGCCCTGTTTGTGGTCTTTCTTGCAGAGGAGAGAGGAACACGTAAGACTTCGCTAAGTGAAGTGAAAACAAACATACTTACTCTCCCATGGCCCAGGGTGGGAGACAGCACAGAGGAGGGTAGTGCTTCTGCTGATCTTTGGCCTCAAGGATTAATATCAGGTTTGGGTAGCGGCTCGTTAGGTAATTGGTAAGGAATATCATGAAGTTGTAAATGACGTATGCCTCATAACACTCTCGGCAGGTGTCCACATAAATTGCGATCTTGGGATATTTCAAAGCTACCCACTACGAAAAAGCACAGAAATGTTAACGCATTGTAGTCTATATGAAATGAACTGACTCCAATTCATGGTACTCACAAAAACCTAACCTTTAAACCTGGGATAGCTTATTATATACTTGCAGCCAACTCTCTAACATTTGTAATTATGACGGATACCAGATAACCCAGAATGAATTCATGAGTGTGTGTGTGGTGTTGAGGAGCAAGTGCGTGGACTTTATCTTCTGCTAGTGAGCTTTATCCCCAGCCCGGTGAAATAAGCTTTCAAAAGCAACCAGCCCCTCAGATATGGGCATGAAAAACACAAGAGGGGGTATAAGGTACATGGAAAGTTAATTACCTGAGTTCTCACGGGTAACCTAAAATCTTTCTCCGTATGCGCACAGAAAATGCTGACAAAGATGCTTGTTTTATATCTAATAACATTTAATCAGTAGTTGTGCTTACTGTGCAAGTGTTTTTCCTTTTTGGTACAAATAAAAGACTTAAATGAAAAAATGTGGTATGCAATATCTGTACTTAAGGGTTCAAATAAAAATATCTGAAGCAGGGGCTGGAGAAATGGCTTTGTGATTAAAGGTGCTTGCTTGTAAAGCCTGATGGCTTGGGTTCAATTCCCCAGTACCCGTGGAAGCCAGGTGGCGTATATATCTGGAGTTTGTTTGTAGTGGTGGTGGGGGCCTTAAGTACCCATTCTCTTTATCCCCCAAATAAATATTATAAAAACTGCAAACGACATTCTCTAAACAATTTAGCGCAGCAACTACTGACATCACATTCAGATCACATCAGGTTCTACAAAGTAATCTAGAGATACGTGACACCGTGCAGGAGCTGTGCCTGGTCCCCAGCTAACACCAGCTATTCTGTACAAGTGCACAAGCACCAGCAGATTTTGGTATCTGAGGTGGAGCTGTGTTTCTGAAACCAACCCCTGGGGCTACCGAGGGGTGTGATAATTTAGAATGGTACATTCATTTAAAGACTGAGAGATAGGAGAGTGAAAGTTAAAGTTGAAGCAAAGAAAATAGCTACTAACTTCTGAAAACTTCAACTGTTCACCACTTTCATGGTCTAGCATCCTATTTTACCTTCTTCCACAAGCCTCAACAAGTACAGCTTCTGACTAAGTGACCTGACTCCTCTTTGTCAACAGCAGACTGTTAGCGCCCGGATTCTCTAGTAAGTACAGTTAATGCCATCAAACCAGCTCTCAATGAGACCAAATGAAAAATACTTACACTATCCAAACTGTATATGGGAACCATCCACAGAATCCTATTTAGAAAAAAACAAAATATAAAAACATTTTATTTCATATTTATGCTCTAAACCAGGAAACACTAGAAATGTCAACATGTGCTGAGATTTGACCTTATGATTGGTTTTTGTAGCTCGGGCTGCGTATAATGTACCAAGTGCTGCAATATCACCCACAGTGAAATAGGGATGGTCAGCAGCATAAAGATGCCCGCAATGAACCATGCCTTCGTGTGTATCCCGACCTAAAAATACAAAAGAAACGGAAAACATATTAGCTTATATTCTGACATTAAAACAAGCTCAAGGAAATATGTTTATTTCTAAATTTTCATTTGGTTCCTAATAAGGCTCAATAGTTCTCAAATGACTGCTATTTTTTGTTCAATTTTAAAATAAAGAGCCTAGGGGGCTGGAGAGATGGCTCAGCAGTTAAAGTGCTTGCCTCCAGAGCCTAAGGACCTGGGTTCAATTCCCCAGTAAACTAGATGCACATAGTACATGCATCTGGAGTTCGCTTGCCATGGTTAGAGGACCTTGCACACCCATACTCTCTCTCTTCTCTGTATCTCTCTGCTTATAATAAAATAATAAAAAATAAAGAGCCTATTTGTGTATTTTTGGAGGAAGGAGATCAATTTTTCCTCACCCAGCCTTCTAAACATTAAAAAATATGAACAAAATATCCTTTCATACTACCTGCTTGTCTTTTATACTTGATTACGACATTTGGCATATTCAGATATTTTTAGATTTTTCTGAGTCAAACCTAAAATGACTTACTCCTTTCCATTCGTGCAAACAAAATTAAACCTCTCCCAACAGTTTCCTCAAACTGTTCAACGGTTTAGGAAACCCCTGAACATGTGAAGACCAGGAACTGTTGCTGAGTGTACTAGCTAAACTCTTGGTATGCATTATCCCTTTGAACCTGGTCACACTACTGTCCAAACAGTGGCAGAATACCTTAGTCCTCTTGCTATATGTAAACTGATAGATAGTAAACATCAATTCAGGATGTTATAATACAAATGTCTAATTTCTCTCTATATAGCCCAATTTCGCCTTGAACTCAGGATCCTCCTCCCTTAGCCTCTAGAGTAACTGGGATCTGTGCCACCAAACTGAGCCAATATAAAATCCTTTCTTTTCTAAGAAAATGACTGATCAATATTTATTCTCGAGGCACAGTCTCACTCTAGCCCATGCTGACCTGGAACTCACTCTACAGCCCCATGCTGGCCTCAAATTCAGGGTGATCCTCCTACCTCCGTCTCCTGAGTAATGGGACTAAAGGTGTGTGCCACCATGACTGGCTTAGTTTTATTAATTTGTGTGTGTGTGTGTGTGTGTGTGTGTGTGTGTGTGTGTGTGTGTGAGAGAGAGAGAGAGAGAGAGAGAGAGAGAGAGAGAGAGAGAGAGAGAGAATGGTCTGTGCCAAGACCTCTTGCCACTGTAAACGAACTCCAGATATATACATCACTTTGTGCATCTGGCTTTACATGGGTACCGGGGAATTGAATCCAGGTAGGTAGGCTTTGCAAACAAGTGCCTTTAACTGCTGAACCATCTTCCCAGCCCCCAGCTTATTTTTAAAGCAGACTTGAAGCAATTCACTTCACTTGCTGTCTGGTACAAATAACTTTTTTTAAAAAAATATTTTATTTATTTTCAAGGAGATGGAGAGAGAGAGAGAGAGAACGAATCAGGGCCACTACCTTGTGGGTCTGGCCCATGTGGGTCCTGGGGAATTGAACCCGGGGCCTTAGGCACTGGAGGCAAGTGCCTCAACCGCTGAGCCATCTCTCCAGCCCTACAAATAACTTTTAACTTATTTGAACCTGTGCTCTTCTGGAGTGGTCCTCAGGGATGAATTTTACAGTAACATAATAAATGCCTAAACATGGTTTCCTTAGAAAAAGTGGGCACTCACTTATGGTTGAGGGGTCTTTGAGCAGTTAACAAGATAGAGAAGTCCACAGCTTTTAGGCTTACTGTTTGTTTCTATTTTCAATAGCTTCTTTTTAAATATTTTGAGAGTGAGAAAATATGGCTGCACCAGGGCCTCCTGTCATTGCAAATGAACTCTAGACATACATACCACTTTGTACATATGACTTTATTAAGCTGTCAGGATTGCAACATGTGCCATTAATTCTGAGGCATCTCCCCAGCCCTAGGCTCTGTGCTGAACACGATTTTTTCCCCTTCACTAGAAGCCAAAGAACAACAATAGGGAAACTATGGAGAGTAAGTGTATTTCTCTGACTGTGGAGAATGCTTGAAATCAGATGGAGACACAAGTTTTCAAAGGAACATGTGGACATCAGCTCTGAGGGCACCTCTCAGTTCCATTTAAAGTTGAATATTCACTCCAACTCCCTCTGGAAAGAATACCATAAGCACCTCTAAACTTCCCTACTTGAAGGTGATCTGTGAGAACAGTGCTGCTGAGTAAGCTTAATGTCCACATTGATTTTCATGAATATTTTAGTGCCATAAAGTAGAAGGGGATGGTTCACCTAAGAGAATGATGGGCCCAGAACTAATGGAAGGCCAGCATCCCTTTGGCGTGCAGTAGGAGGAAAGTTTCCTTTCAAACAGTCATAAAACGAGTGTCTAGAGAAATGAGCCATTAGTATCGTCTGGACAAATTTAAATCCTTCATGTCAGAGTATTATTTTTATGCTGCTAGTGGTAATTTCTTTTCAGAGAAACAATATCTGTCCAATAGTATTGTTAATAATTTGTATTAGTGGGCTGGAGA
Organism: Zapus hudsonius; assembly: GCA_004024765.1. Taxonomy (NCBI): domain Eukaryota; kingdom Metazoa; phylum Chordata; class Mammalia; order Rodentia; family Dipodidae; genus Zapus; species Zapus hudsonius. The sequence continues at coordinate 2,558 of PVHP010045367.1, read as the reverse complement.
GATGGTTCAGTGGTTAAAGCACTTGCCTATAAAGCCTAATGACCTGGGTTCAATTCCCCAGTACCCACTAAAGCCAGATGCACAGAGTGGCTCATGCATCTGGAGTTCGTTTACAGTGGCTGGAGACTCTGGTGTACCCACGCTCTCTATCTGTGTCTCTTCTATCTCTCTCTCTGCTGGCTAATAACTAAATAAAATAATTTGAATTATTTGCTTTACAGTTTTCACTTGCATGAGAAATTCGATCTATTTTGTATAGTGACTTAACTATGACAACTGAATAACTGCAAGTATATATGGAACTTATTATTTTTAATGAACTTTTACCTAATTCAAATTATTTCAAATACACTAAAGCTATTACCATTTTTATTAAACCTGCCAGTCAATGACCCTTTTTTGGTTTTGTTTTTGGCTTGCAAAATGACTCAATTAGATTTTTTTCCTAAGGTAACTTGAGGAAAGATGAATAAGTGAACAGAGCTCAGCCCAATACTTCAAGACAGAGTCAAGAAGAAGAGCCGAGGTGAGTGGACCACTGTTCGATGAGGCCACCCAGTGACTACATAGTGAATTGCAGATCAGCCTGGCTAGAGCAAGACCCTACCTTGAAAAAACAAAACAAGCAAGCAAGCAAGCAAACAAACAAACCCAAGAGCCGAGTGTGGTGGTGCACGCCTTTAATCCCAGGGAGGCAGTGGTAGGATTGCCATGAGTTCAAGGCCAGCCTGAGACTCCATAGTGAATTCCAGGTCAGCCTGGACTAGAGTGAGACCCTACCTCCAAAAAAAAAAACAACCCAAGAAGAAAAGAAGACTGCTGCCTGGGCCCTGCACTCCTGAGCTGAAGAGAGTAGAAGACACAGGAAACAGCTTCCTTGAGGATGAGAGGCAAGGGGACACACCCTCTGAGCAGTGAGCCATTGTGTAGGTAACTTCAATCCCACCTGTACCACGGGGCAGGAGGGGCAGGTGGTCACACTGTCATCCCAGTGAATGAGAACGTGCCCTGCCGGAGACGTGGGAAGGGATCCTGGAGCTTTGTTTCTTACTGTTTCCTATGGACTTCTCACAGCGTGACCAAGTATTGAAAGCCAAGAATTGTTTTTTCAAATAAGATGTCCTGAGACCAAGAACTTCCAGTGCTCAAGTCAGGGCTTATCTTTTTGCCTTAGGTGTTCAGGAAAGTATCCAGTTCTGTCTGAGCAGCTACTGTTCAAGTATAAGAACGGAAGTTCCCATGCAATGACACTGGAATGTTAAAAATGATACAAGTCATCAGGGCTTATTTAACACCAACAATTGGTTAAGCATAATGTTAGACTTTGGATATATAGGCTCATCTCATGAATGATGAATCATTCAATCAATTTTTACATCTGCAAAAATGAGTAATGCCTATACCTCCATTTCTAAGATTTTTAAATAAAATTATAGCCCTATCTCAATCTTGGAGCATAATTCCACCCTCCCCTCTGCCTACTGTGCCATTCGTTCCTGGGCCCCTTCGGAGCAAGTTTTCCAAATTGAAAGAGACAAACTCCTCTTCCTCTCCACACACCACAAACACAAACAATTCCGTTCTTCTTTTGCTCTTACCTCCCGGCTGACGTCACTCCTACAACCACCAATGATCATCCTTCTCGTGACCATGGTGGCAGCACCAGACACTGTCTCATGTTTCTAGAAAACTTCCCTGGCATTATTTTCCCCACCGGCTGTTACTTGACCTCTGTTTTAAGTTCCTTTACTTGGCTTCTAACTGTTGGTGCCAGGTTTTGCCAGTTCTTCTGACTGTGGTGCCAGGTCTTTCCATTCCTTCTTCTCCATTACCTCCAGCATCCTCAAAATTTTGAGTGCCATCTATGTTCTGACAACTCTGCTTTGAAGGAAATTGCACTCTTCTCATTTATATGCTAAAACTTGAAACACTGACCATAACTGGAGATAGTGCCAATGTCATTATGAGGGCCTAACAGGGGGGCCAGGCTGGTAGCCCTTTAGAAATGAAGACACATTCTCTACCCCATGTGAGAATACAGCAAGAGTTCAGGCATCTGCAACAGCAGCACTCAGGAGGCAGAGGCAGGAGGATCACCGTGAGTTCCAGGCCAGCCTGAGACTATATAGTGAATTCCAGGTCAGCCTGGGCTAGAGCGAGACCTTATCTCAAACAACAAAATAAAACAAACAAATAAAGCAGGGAAGAAAAATAAGAGAAGAGTATCTTGGTTGAGGAAAGCAGGCTTATAATTTTAAAGACCCGAGGGACAGAAAGGATGAACAGATTATGCGTCTAGTACTTGTGCTTTAGCTGAATCCTCTGCACAGTGTGATGAGGCGGGTCCAGGGAAAGACGTGCTGGAAACTCGGTTCAGGGTATTAGCAGTGGAGATTGCAAGGGTGAAATTTATCTTAAAGGTTAGTAGCCCTTTAAAACTCGGTGAAACTCACTATGAAGAGAAATCTTAAGCTGGGAAGATAATAAACATTTAATTAGCTTTACTCCACAGAAACACCCCAAAGTAAGAAAATCTTATTTATATTAACAAGCTTATA
>PVHP010045366.1:0-13719 GCA_004024765.1 Zapus hudsonius | reverse complement strand
ATGTGCAGGAATTTTAAGTCAAACTACAGCCTATCAGCATTACATACGTACACATTCACAATTGGTCCAAATACACGGAAGCATGCCAGGCACCAAGCCATTTCCAAACAAAGAGTCAATAAATCCTCTAGAATGCACGACACGTGGGAGCAGCGAACAGAGGCCAGCGCCATCTTCTCAGCAGGCATTCAAAACAAAAAGAGAAAAAGCCCTCGCTGCCTCCAGTAGGTGGGCGTGGCAAGGCTTGGCCTGGGAACGGGGCTGGGCCGCCCCGCCCCCTTACCTCACAGGAACGGCTCACTACAATTCATGACTTCACAGTGTACAACACCACCTTCACAAAACCTTCAAAATGGGAGGAAAAGATGATGAAATTGAAACGAAATAGAGATTGATTGGGGGGGGGGGGATATGATGGAGGGTGGATTTGAGAGGGGGAAAGTGAGGGTGAGGAGGGAATTATCATCCTTTATTGTCTACAATTATGGAAGCTGTCAATAAAAAGTTTAAATAAATAGATAAATAAATAAATAATAGAAAACAACAACTAGTAAAAGGAATAGCTCTATCCAACGGACTTAAGCATAGCCGAGGATAAAGATGAAAATATTAAATTTGCTTTTTATTTTAATAATGTCTTGAAGCTTGAAAAGACTTTGCCATATACACAAACATCTAATAAGGGGTGGAGAGATGGCTTAGCGGTTAAGGCACTTGCCACCAGTGCCTGGGACCCCTGGTTCAATTACCCAGTACCCACATAAGCCTCTCAGCTTGAAAAATGAATAAATAAAATATAAAAAAATCTAATACTACCTTAGTACTTTGAAAAGCATTCAAAATTAGAAAATACATAAAAAATATTTATGCTAAACATTTGTATGGGTGGGAAACAATGATTTTTTTTTTCTTTTTGTTAAACCTCTATGTTTTTCAAATTCCCTGGAGTTATTTTGCCTTCTAAATGGTGGAATTCTCAAAGAATAGTTTAGGCTACACTGTCAAAAACAGTAGTGCTTTTCAACTCACATTTTGAAAAAGAAACTGCCTTAGTATCCCAGGGAATGAAGAATTTCTTACCTTACAGTGACCCTCCAAAATCAGCGTGGAGTCTTACCTTCTTGGTTCCTTTGCTTCTCCATTCTCTAACACATATGGAAACGCAGGTATCTTTAAGTAGTTATGTCAAGTAGCTTGTTACAGGCGGTACTCTTTTACAGTCTTTTAAATATCAGAATCAATTCCAGAACATTAGAAATAGCTTCTATCTGAGGCTTTCATGCAAACAAACTGATATGCTACATTTAGCATGGCCAAGATAACATGAAAACGACCTTCTTAAAAAAAATGCTGTAATTTCTCCATACAAGACATTATTTATGGACAGATAATTCATCTTGACAGCTTTGAAAGGCTCAAATTTCTTTGGTAGTTATATTATGGATACTCTCTACTGGTACAGCTCAAGACTCACGTTACTCTGAGAGTCCTTGCTTGCAGTTTACTTGTGCAATTTGATCAACCTAAAGAGGTGAATCTGAAACATTCTACAGCATCAGCATTTCAAAGGGGGATGACTCAAAGTAACCTTCGATTTGCAGGAGCAGATAGTTCAAGGTATCTGCACTCAATGACAATGTTGTAAGGAACTCAACAAGAGACTCCTATGTTGTCTACCTAGTGATGTAATACAGAGAATATTGGAGAACATTGCCTCTTAATTTTGAAAGTAATCATGAGCAAGACTTGAGACTAACAGGAAAGACATAGCCATGAATCTACTTAGGTTTTTTTTCCCCTAATTTATGTTTTAATAGGGTTGCTTTGGCAATTTATACAAATTTCTTATAAGTTTATATTAAGAAAATATTGCATTTCCATTGTGAGCAAAATGTATTGTCGGCATGGTCTGACCTTTGAGAGCTACAACAATAAAGACAGAGCTGATGTTCACCCTACCTAATCCGTGCATGGAAGGCATTGAATTTCTAACAGTCTGGCAAGTGTCCAAGTAATGATAAACTTCAAATTATGAATATTTTTACTAAGCAGACAATGATGGGACTCAGAAATTCTTGACATTTGTGAAATAAAAATGTAACAATGATTGAGTTGCCCTAGAGAAGTGACATATCTGCTCTTTTAAGAGAAAGGACTTCTTTGCATCAATTTTTGCTCTAGATGAGTGTCAAGGTATAGATTACTATTTGCCTAAGAAAATAGTTTGGGACTATGGGAGTTTTATTTTACTGGTTTCTTAGGTTTCATTAATCAAGATTTGAAATACTGTCCTCAAATGTTACTGAGGTGTTATCAGATCCAGAATTATCACATGTAAAGTCTTTAAGAATATTGAAAATGTCCAAAGATGATTGATTCAAATGCACAAGTTCTTAATTCAGAAAACTCTTTAATAAAAACATTCTTACAAATATTTGCAGTAGTATCGTGTTTTTCTAATTAAAATTTAGATTAGTATACAAAGCAATAGGTTTTATCATGACATGTTCTTACATGTATGTCATTCCCCTACTCTACTGCCCTTCCTCTGGACTCTACCCATCCTCCATCTGGTTCCTTTACTTCACCCAGTTAGTCCCTACTTCTGCTTTCTTGGTACATTTATTACATTACATTCTTTGTTTCCTGCCTCCTATAAGATGCTTTCATCCCCTCTCATTATCCCCTTTCTAGTTTTGTAACCTACAGGCCATCAAACCATATATATTACAGTTTCCTCCATTTTCTTGAAAATGCCATGACTTCTTAATGGCTGTACACAATTCTGTTTTCCAATTTTCTTTATTCATTCATCTAGGTTGGTTCAATTTCCTTCTTGTTGTAAAGTGTGCAGGTATGAACATGAATGTCCAAGCATTTCTGTGGTATTTTGACGTAGAGACCTTTTGATTGATACATGTTGGCAAGTTCATTTTACTGAGACTGGAAGGCTAGCAAGAATATCAAGTAATTTCTTGATTAAGCCTAGACTGGGTTGCATAGCTAGGCATGTGGAGTGAGTGAATAGTTTACAGTGCACCCATAGCATCTGTACAGTTTCACAAGGTATGCATTTGCTTCTATAGCAAGGACTTGGTGAATGCTCAAACTCTTGCTTTTCTTAGTCCTAAGGTAAAAGGCACAGTGAATTGCTGCAGTAGCTGGAATTACATTGAGTAACACTGGATCCTTCTTGAAAGTTCCCAGGTCCTCAGAGAATATATTGAGAAATCTGACAGTTTACTCAGGTTTAAATGTCCCAATCTTATAAATGTCTACAACTGATTTTTGTGGGCATGGAACAATTCTTCTTTAATAGGCCTTTTTCTCACTGAAACAGGCCAGCCATTGTGGTGCACATTGATCCCAGCCCTCAGGAGGCAGAGGTGGGAGGATTGTCAGGGTTAGAGGCCACCCTGAGACTACAGAGTGGGTCCCAGTTCACAAGGGCCTAGGATGATACCCTGCCTTGAAAAATATACACACACACACACACACACACACACACACACACACACACACACACATATGGTTTAGAAGAATTTCACAGTGAACCTATAGGTCTGAAGAGAAGTACACAGTGAGGTTCACATGTTCCCTGGATTTCTGCCTGCAGGCAAGTTTCAAACTCCAGTGCAAGGAAATGGAGTATAAAGAGAAAGCAGCAGTCTCACTGGATGAAGGAATTATGAGTTGCCATGCACACTGAAATTTGTAGGGTAGTTTTTGGAAATGGAAGCAAAGTTTAGAAAAGAATGGGTAAGGGTGCCCATTTGTTCCCTGGCCAAATCTTTAGGTCTTCATGCTCAGGGCAGGACTCTATGAGTCTTAGAAAAGACTGTCAGCATACTAAGATCAGACAGATTGCAGAACTCATATAGTGTTGATGATGTATGATATAGCATCATCATATGCCACATAATCTTTGGCATTAAAAACCTGGAAGAAAATACAAAGCATTCACTTGAGAACTGAGTAAGACCACATTTAAGAATATGAACCACAAATAATGACTGAGGCTATAACATTTACTTTCTCATTGCTAGGACACAACACAAACCAAGAAGCAGAATACAGAAGGAAAGGTTATATTTACAGTTTACAGTTTCAAAGGGAAGTTTCATCATAGAGAAGAAAGCATGGCAGAAGCAAACAGCAGAGCATCACATTTCCACATTTGTAGGAAAGAAGGAAAGAAATTGAGCTGAGTGTGGCATGTTACACCCCAAGGCCCACCTCCAGTGACACACTTCCTCCAGTAAGACTCCACCTCCCAAAGGTTCCACCATTTTGGAGTTAAGTATGAGATTTAATCACAAACTCATGAGATACTTTAATTTCAAACCACCACAGAGTTCTATGCCCTAGGCATGAGGCAAAATAAAAATATCTCATTATAACACACACACACACACACACACACACACACACACACACACACACACACACGAACCCATGAAGAAAGAAAAAGAAAACCCACAAAACTAACACCAGGCCAGGAGCTACTCCTGTACTCCCAGCTAGGGTCATGTAGGTAGCCCAGGCCAACCTTGCATTTACAATCCTCCTGCCTCAGCCTCCTGAGTGAGTGTTGGAATTACAGGTATACACTACTACATCTCATTGATATGCCTGTAATTTAACTTCTTTCCAGAATAAAACTTACTTGAAAGAATACAATATAAATTACAATATAAGGGGTAGGGGAAGTGGGTCAGCAGTTAAGAGCACTTGTTGAGCAAGCATGAGGGCCTGAGACTTTCCCACTTCAATTCTCCAGCACCTACATAAAACTGGTTATATCTGAAACTTCAGTATTATGGGAGAGAGTGGGCAGAGATTAGACAATTGTGGAGTTTAATAACAAGTGAGGAAGATGGTGAAGGCTACTCTGGGTTGAGTAAGAGATTCTGCCTCAAGGAAACAGGTAGATAAGTGAAACTAGGAGGACATCTGATGCTCTCCTCTGGCCTCCACATGTGTGCACACAGGACACACTGCATTCACATCACATCACACACCACATCATACATACTCTACACACACACACACACACACACACACACACACACACAAATACAAAATACCACCCACAATGTCTATTGCAGTGTAATTAATGGATGTGAAAAAAGGGGAAAACATAAACAATAATACAAAAGCAAAAGTCATTAGGAGGATTATTAATGATCCAGTTATTTGAATTGATAAGAGAATATTTTTCAATAGGTTAAATAAGTATGCTGTTAGAAATTAGAGGAAAAAGAAAGAGCTCTGTAAAGATATGTAAAAACTCAATAAAGTTGAAGAAATTCTGAAAAGGACCAGATGGTAGATCTATAAAAGCACAATGAGTACAATAATTAAAATCAATGAAGTGGAAGAATATTGAAGATAACAGAAAAGGTGTAGCAAACTCACTTATTTTACTATATATTAAAGACAGAAATTATGTCTTTAAGTCAAGTGTCTCAGAGATGGCAAACAGTAATACAGTTGGGAGTACAATACTGTGGTAAAAATATCAAATGGGTGAGCAGATATATATAGCTGGAGTCACAGCAAGGTAGAGAGAATATATGTGTTGCATAGAAATCAGTTGAAGGGACAATGGCCATTTTTTAAAGAATATGAATGAACAATATCAACCCACAAAACCACAAGTCTCAGTCCACCTAAAGCAATATAAATACAAACTAAAAGTTTTGGACACATTGTGAAATTGTGAAGAGCAAAGATAAACAGAAAATCTTTAAATCAGTCAGAGAATAAAGTAGCATTTCATAAAGGAGAACAGTAAAAAGAATAATAATGGCATCTTATCAAAAATAATGAAGGCATAATATTGTAAAAAATCTTTTTAAATGAAGGAGAGATATAGAGATTTTAAACATAGCTGAAAAAATTCATTTCCCACAGACTTGCACCATAAAATGGACCAAGATAAATTCAATAAGCTAAAGAGAAAAAAACATCAAATGGAAACCTAGTTCTATGGAAAGTATCAGAATAATATTTATTCTTATTTTATATACCTATGTTATTAATTTTTTAAAAATTATTTGCTATTTGTTGTAAACATAACAATGTTGGGAGTATAATATATGGCATATGTGCAAATAAAATATATGATAGGAACCCAAAAGATAGGAAAGTTGTAGCTAAAATATACTATCAAAACAATATTTTAAAAGTTATGAGACAATATAATTTGAATATAGATGGTGGTAATTCAAAGATATGTTGTAACATTGAGAATAATTATTTTAAAACACAGTGGGTAACAACTGAAATATCAAGAGGGAAGTTGTAATGAAATACTTATGAATTTAATTAAGTATAAAAAGCTAGAGAAATAGGAGCAAAAAGGACAGATGAAAAATTGGTTTCAAATACCAAGATGGTTCTGTTAAGCCTAAAATACTAATAGAGAGAGTAGCATTATTCTTTAGGTATGCTCATTTTTTAAAAGTGCTTGTAAGGCAGTTTGGTGGGCATAATATATGCATTTCGCCAGACAACAGCAGTTTTACTCCCCTAGGTCTCATGACCTCCTCCACTATAGGGTTATGACTAGGTCTTCAGTACCAGGCATGCTTTCCCTCCTGTGGAGCCAGCCTCCAGTCCAATTAGAGAGCAATTGGTTTGCCCCAAAATAGATGTATCACTGTTGTACCAGTTGGTCCATTTGGCCTGGCTGGCTAGTCTTAACTCTTGCAAGGTCCACTGCTGTTCCCCACAGGTGATGACTTCTTTCTCCCATAGAGTTACATGCAGCCATAGCTTTTTCCAGCTTTATGTTAGATGGTTAACAGGGAGGATGTTTCCTGCTCAGCACCAGCTTGATTTCTCAGTGACCTGCAGCCCAAGCAATAGGGTTTTACCATCTAATTCTGGTGAGCAACCAAGAGCCTTGGTAATGGCCTGTAATGTCAGTATATATTTTGAAATGTATTTATTTTCTTTTTAATAGCACACAAAGTGGGGGCGGAGTAAGATGGTGGACGAGTAACAGCGTCGCCAGGACTTTCTGTGTAAAGGTTTGATTTTCCAGCCGGACCTGAGCCCGGGCCCTCCCTCCCCCCAACTCCTGAGCCAGTGCAGATGGGTTTCCCCAACGGCTCTCCGCTCCACAGAGGAGCGGAGAGCAGAACCCTCCCCCACCCAAGCTCCTGCCATTATCCCCTTGCAGCCGCTGATTGACCAGCTTCCCCTCTCAGGGCTTCCCTCCCTCCAGCACCCAATTATCAGAGGCACTTCTCTCCACAATCCCAAGTGCACAGGCAGATGTGATCCTTGGACAATATGACCTAGCTTGGTTCCGGGGCCGGACCTTGGGCAGGTGCTCGCCAGGATTGCACAGGCTGTCTCCATGGAGGCTTGACTTTTCAGCTGGGATCCTGGCCCTGAGTCACAGCCAGAACTGAACCCAGGCCCAGCCTCTCCCCAGCTTTGGTACCACCACAGGGCTCCCCAGTGACTCTCTGCTCCTTAGGGGAACACGGAGGTGGACCCTCCCCCACCCCAAGCTCCCACCGTTGTCCCCTTGTGGCCCTGCTGCTGATTGAGCAGCTTCATCTCGCAGGACTCCCCTCCCTCCAGCACCCGATCCTCAGACAAGCTTCTCTCCACGACCCCCCCATGTACACAGGCAGGCGTGATACTTGGGCACCCTGACCTAGCATGGTCCGAGGCCAGACCTAAGGCAGCTGCCTGGGAAACTCAGCAGGGGCAGGTTTAGACAGGTACCTGCAAAGAAGACACAAGTGGTCTCCGCGCTAGTACCAGGGATCACACGCCACTGCCAGGAAGTAAAGTGGGCTGAAAAGCACACCCCAGGGTGCCTGAGTCCCACTCCCCTACCTGGACATGGGCAGAAACCAACGGAAAAAACCCACAGAAATCAAAGCAGAACTCCACAACTCAGGGTCCCTAGTCCCATTATGGAACAGGAAAGTGGCAAGGAAGCAGAGACAAAAAAATACAATCCCAAAGAGAGAATAATATGACTCCTGAGACAACTAAAATGCAAACATGAAGCAGTTAATGGCTGATATGAAAATTATGAGAAAAGACATGAATGATATGAAGCTTTCTAACTCAAGCATAGACTCCAGACTGAATTTAATGGAGAGAAATGAATTCAGAAACATATTAAGTGAATTGAAGATTAATCAACTAAGGGAGGAACTAGATAATCAATTGATTAAATTTGATGAGGACCTCAGAAAACTTAAAAATGATTATCAGGAATCCCAAGCAAAAACAAAAATAAATTGGAAATTGGATCTCACCAAAGAAATGGAGACTGTAAACAAAATTATAGGAGAAACCAATAATGAAAAGGAGATGTTAAAAACCTCCCTTGAATCAATCAGTCCCAGAGTTGAAAATCTGGAGGACAGAATTTCAGAAGTTGAAGAGAAATCAGAAGGAATTAATAAGTATGTCATAGGTTTCAATTAATTCAAGAAATCAAGTGAGCAAAATTTGAGGGATCTATGGGATACTAATAAGAGACCCAATATTAGCATCATGGGGAACCCAGAGGTAGAAGAAGGCTAAAGGCATAGGAAATATCTTCAACAGAATTATTCAAGAAAACTTTCCCTATCTAACAAGAGAAAGCCCACTCAACTTTCAAGGGGCTCAGAGGACTCCAAAAAGACAGGACATGAAGAGGAATTATCCAGGACACGTTTTAATTAAGATGCCTAACATAGAAAGCAAAGAAAAAATACTCAAAGCTGCTAGAGAAAAGCAAACCGTAACTTACAGAGGAAAAGCCCTCAGACTTACCTCAGACTTCTCATTAGAAACAATGAAAGCCAGAAGGGCTTGGAATAATGCTTTTTGAGGCCTAAAGAAGTGTGGCTTTCAACCTAGACTACTGTACCCAGCAAAGTTATCCCTCATGATAAATGGAGAAGTGAAAGTGTTCCATGAAGTAAACCAGCTCTATGACTATTTGAAAACAAAGCCAAAATTTCAGAAGATCTCACACAGAAGAAACAAGAAATCTTCCTCAGAATAGTACCAGAGATCAGACATAACAAGCACAATCAGTGCGCTAATAACAGTACCACAGACAACAAACCCCATTAACCCTTCATGATGGCAGGGCTTAAAGCAAACCTCACTGTTATATCACTGAATATAAATCGACTTAACTCCCCTATAAAAAGACACAGACTTGCAGGGTGGAACAGAAAAATGGACCCTTCCATCTGCTGCCTTCAGGAAATGCACTTTACCTCTAAAGACAGCAATCTTCTTAGAGTAAAAGGATGGAAAACAGTTTATCAGGCATGTGGAAGTAAAAAGCAAGCAGGTGTGGCTACATTGATCTATGACAAAATAGATTTTACAAGAAAATCAATTAAAAAGAATAATTATGGTAACTTCTTACTCATTAAAGGAATGATCCAGCAGGAAGATATCACCATCATTAACATATATTCACCAAATTTGGGTGCAACACAGTTCATAAAGGAAACCCTACGCAAAAATAAAGCAAAATAGACTCTAATTCCATCATATTAGGAGAATTTAATACACCTCTATCAGCTCTAGACAGATCAACCAAACAGAAGATCAGCAGTGACATAACTGAGCTTAATGACACCATTGACCAGCTGGGGATGACAGATATTAAAAGAACGTTCTAACTCAAAGACACAGAATTTACATTCTTCTCAGCAGTGCATGGGACTTTATTCTAAAACTGATCACATCTTAGGACACAAATCTTCCCTAAAAAATTTAGGAAGATCAATGTAATTCCTTGCATCATATCAAACCATAATGCGTTAAAGGTAGAAGTTAACAATGGAAAAAGATCCAGAAAATACACAAAGTACTGGCTCCTGAATAATTCGTTCCTAAAAATGATTGGGTCATCCAAGAAATAAAACAGGAAATTCAGAATTTCCTAGTAATAAATGATGACAATAACACATCATATAAGAACTTATGGGACACAATGAAGGCAGTCCTGAGGGGAAAGTTCATCAGGCTAAATGCCTTCATATCAAAGACAGAGAGGTCTCAAATCAACCGCCTAACCACCCATCTAAGATCATTGGAGCAAACGGAAAAAGCTAACCTGAGGACCTCAAGACGAAAGGAAATACTTAAAATCAGAGCTAAGATTAATGAATTGGAAATAAAGAAAACAATTTAAAAAATAGATAAATCAAAGAGTTGGTTCTTTGAAAAAGTTAATAAGATCAACAAACCCCTGGCCACTCTAATCAAATGAAGAAATGAGAAATCCCTAATCAACAAAATCAGTAAGGACAATGGTGAGATCACAACAGATCCTGAAGACATTGGAAGAATCATCAGATCATACTTCCAAAACCTCTACTCCACAAACTTAGAACACCTGGAAGAAATGGATAAGCTTTTGGACACCTACCAACTGCCAAATCTTAACCCAGAGCAGATAAATGCACTAAATAAACCTATCACATCCACAGAGATTGAAGATGTAATAAAAAACCTTCCCAAAAGGAAAATCCCAGGACCAGATGGTTTCTCAGCTGAATTCTACCAAGCCTTCATCACAGAGCTAAAACCACTCTTTCTGAAGGTTGTTAGAAGCATAGAAGAAGAGTGAAGGCTTCAAAACACCTTCTATGAAGCTACCATTGCCCTAATCCCTAAACCAGGCAAGGATGCAACAAGGAAAGAGAACTATAGACCCATATCTCTGATGAACTTAGATGCAAAGTCCTAGCAAACGGAATACAACACTACATCAAAAATATTAACCACCCTGACCAAGTTGGCTTTCCCAGAGATGCAGGGATGGTTCAACATACGCAAGTCGATAAATGTAATACATCACATTAATTGGCTCAAACACAAAAATCACATGGTTATCTCAATAGATGCCGAGAAGGCTTTTGACAAAATTCAACACCTCTTCATGTCCAAAGCTCTTGAAAATATAGGCATAGATGGCCTATTCCTCAACTTAATAAAGACAATTTACAAAACTCCTAAAGCACAGATCATGCTTAATGGGGAACGACTCAAGGAGTTCCCACTCAATTCAGGAACAAGACAAGTCTGCCCACTCTCACCACTGCTCTTTAACATTGTGCTTGAAGTTCTATCATAAGTGATTAGATAAGAGAATGGCATAAAAGGAATACAAATTGGAAAGGAAGAAATTAAACTATCCCTCTTTGCAAATGACATGATCCTTTATATATCAGACCCAAAGAATAGTATCAGTAACCTCTTGAAGGTGATTAATGCCTTCAGCAATGTGGCAGGATACAAAATTAAAACACAAAAATCAATAGCCTTCCTATACGCAGAAGGCAAGCAGACAGAAAAAGATATCAGAGAGTCTGTCCCATTTTCTATAGCCTCAAAGAAAATCAAAAACCTCCTATATTTGACCCAGCTTTGAATGGATGTAACTTCAGTTATTTGGTCTTTGACAAGGGGGCCAACAATGTATGCTGGGCCAAATATAGCATCTTCAACACATGATACTGGAGGAATTGGATGAACACGTGTAAAAAAATGAAAATAGACCCATTCCTTTCATCATGCACTAAAATCAACTCCAAATGGATCAGAGACCTTAATATAAATCCGGTAACTGTGAACACCCTGCAAGAAAAATAGGAGGAACTCTACATGAAATAGGAGTTGGAAAAAATTTCCTGAGCAAATCTCCAGCAGCCCAGGAAATACGACAAACACTTAACCAATGGGACCTGATCAGGCTCAAAAGCTTCTGTACAGACAAACAAACCATACTCAGAGCCAATAGACCCCCTTCAAATTGGGAAATGATTTTCGCCATCTACAACTCAGACAAAGGCCTAATTTCCAAAACCTATAGAGAAATCAAAAAAATTAATAACAAAAACCCAAAATTCCCCTCACAAAATGGGGTACTGATCTCAACAGAGAATACATGGAGGAGAAAACACAAATGGCCTTGACTCATTTAATAAAGTGCTCAGCATCCTTAAGCATCAGGAAAATGCAAATCAAAGCCACAATGAGTTACCATCTTACCCCTGTCAGAATGGCAATCATAAAGAAAACCAACAACAAACGTTGCTGGCAAGGATGCGGGGAAAAAGGAACCCTCACTCCCTGCTGGTTGAATTTCAAACTTGTTCAACCGCTAAGGAAAGCAGTGTGGAGCCTGCTGAACAGAATGGACATAGACCTTCCAATGGACCCAGCTATCCCTCTATTAGGCATCTATCCACAAGATATCACATCAGGATGCAGAAACATTTGTACAACCATATTTATAGCAGCTCAATTCATAATAGCCAAGAATTGGAATCAGCCCAAATGCCCATCCTTGGAGGAATGGACAGAGAAACTGTGGTATATTTACACGATGGAATTTTACTCAACTGAAAGGAAAAATGAAATATCGAAATTTAGGAAAAAATTGTCTGACTTTGAGCAGATCTTACTAAGTGAACTCTCAAAAGAACAGAGAATAGAACGTTGCATATTCTTCCTCATATGTGGTATTTAACCAGGATAACCGTTTTCTTTATGTAGACTAGTAGAAAGAAGTGAGACGTTATGAATGAGGGATAAGGGATGGGGGAGAGGAATGGCATAAGCATGAGGATAAACCATATTAGGTTCAAAACTATAAAATCCTTAAGAGCATACTATAACCTATTGAGAAAGTAGTGAGCGTTGCCTGGCAAAAGGGGCCATGAGTAGTAGGGGAGAAAGTCTAAGCCTGTGAATAATTAGATCAGCCTGACTGGTTTAAATCACTGGTTCCTTCCCTCACTGAGATGTTGACCAAAGAGACTCATAAGGTTCCAACAACAAGACAGAATTCTGTCAAAGCTCTTAAGTTCCCTCCCCAGTCCTGAGGCAAAACCCTGTTGCTGAAGAAATCACAGATTGACATCGATTAGCATCGAGAGACCCTTCAACATCCGGAATGGTATCCAGCCCCCAGAAGGTAGTTAGTGTAGTGCTGGAAGGTACTGCACAGGCTGCCAGGGGAAACTGATCAAGGACAGCTGGAATAAACAGAGACCACTGACACGAAACACAATCTGCGGTCATGAGTAGGCTGACCATACCTCCTACTGGGGGAGAACAGCGAACCAAGAAAGGAGCACATGTGTAATGGAGGAGCCTGGGCCTGGGGGAGACAATCAACAGCTTTTGAATTCGGCCAATTTTCTTCTTGGTGAGGGAGACCCCTTGGCTGGAACTTGGGATTCAGGACAATGGGCACCGGATCCCATACTCTTGGGCTCCCAAGACAAATTGCACTATGGGAGCAATTTACGGGGAGGCTACTAGGGATAGAATCTAGGTAGTCCAGAATTGTGTATGTTTGTTGGTCTGCATCGATCTCACTCTCCGATGGAGATTGTGTTTGTATTTTTCAGGATGCAGCAAGAGAGCTGGGGCCCATCTAGCCCTGCCGGCTGACTGTAGGCCGATGGCTGAGATTCTGGCAGGAGAGGAGCCACCACAGTCATACCATGGAGGATCCATATGGAGAGGAGCCACCATAGTCATATCATGGAGGATCCATATGGAACCCCACAGAGAATGTCAGGATGAACAAGGGACCCACAGCCACAGCCATTAAATCAACACAGGATAAGCCAGTGAGACAGAAACCAATGATTTTTGACACAAAGACCCCTAAGCTCACAGTCTTGGAGCAGCCTTAATGCTCATCCACCACGACTC
>PVHP010045365.1:0-13610 GCA_004024765.1 Zapus hudsonius | reverse complement strand
AGAGAGAGAGAGAGAGAGAGAGAGAGAGAGAGAGAGAGAGAGAGAGAGAGAGAGAGCACCAGGGCCACCACCTTGTGGATCTGGTTTATGTGGGTACTTGGGGATTGAACTGGGGGCCTTAGGCACTGGAGGCAAGTGCCTTAACCACTGAGCAATCTCTCCAGCCCTAAATGATCTTAAAGAAAAGAAAAAAAAGAATAAGCCCTTTCTGGAAATGGCTCAGTGGATAAAGCTCTTACAGTGCACACGTGATAAGCATTGGCCACTCAACTCTAACCCTGCACTGAGGCAGAGACAGGGATTCCCTGGGCAGGTTGGCCAAAATAAGTAGCTTTCCTGTGAGATTCAGCTTCCCAGAAGAGAGATCCAAGAAGACACTCAATGTCCCAAGGTACACATGCACGTATGTACACTCCCGTGTGCTTCTACACACATACAAATTTTCTGACACATCCACACACCACACACATATCCACACACAAAAAGCCCTTTATTTGCTATGCAACTGTATTCTCATGAAAAATTTTCAAAGAACCACAGAGAAAATACTGATTAGTTAGGTGGATGATATCCTTCAGAAATTCTTCATATTTCTTAAAGTTCTTGTAACATAATCTAAACAAAAAAAACCAGAAGAGTATGTGATAAATTATCATTATAGTAAAGAAATGTCAGTAAATTTTATTCATTGTTTAGGGTTTTAAAATATTTTATTTATTTTCAAGGAGAGAGAGAGAGAGAGAGAGAGAGAGAGAGAGAGAGAGAGAGAGAGAGAATGAATGGGTGTGCCAGGGCCTTCAACCACCTCAAACAAACACCAAATGCATGTGCCACTTTGTGTATCTGGCTTTACATAGGTACTGGGGAATGGAACCCAGATTGTTAGGTTTTGCAAGTAAGTGCCTTAACCACTGAACCATAGCTCCAGCCCCAGTTGTTTGGATTTATAAAAATGTTTATTTTATATAAATAGATGGGGAATTGAAACAAGGGTGTTAGGCTCTGCAAGAAAGCATATTTAACTGCTGAGCCATGTCTGCAGTCCTGAATTAAGTTATAAGTAGATTGTTCTGCAGGGCACAATTAAAAATTGATTATAACCCACATAAAATTCTGGTTCAGAATGTAAGGATTATAGGTCATCTTTTCTGAAAATTCTTTTCGAATAGATGAGAAGTAAGTTTGATTACCTAGATTTAGCCAAAACACTGGGCTTTTGATATGCAATTTGTATAAAAACTATAAAACTTGGTGCAATCATATCAATGACTTTCTCCTGCTAATTGCCTGTTTTTTTTTTCTGGAAATTTTTATAGTAAATGTGGATCTTTTCCAAGTTTCTCTCTCCAGACTAACTTGATTTTTTGGCATATTTTAAAATATCATCCACCTTCCAATTTTATCATAAAATGTGCACTGATACATTTGGCTTGATCTGATGCATTGTTGCTGTCTTGCCTTGAAGTAGTCAACAGGGGTGGGATACCCCATGAGGTGTTGGTGAAGGAGGCCTCTAGGGCCCCTCACACAATACAGTCTGTTCCCACTGCTCTTGAATGTCCACTAGAGTGAGGTGATAAGACCTTACTTAGCGCTGAAGACAACACATGCCAACTTCTCATGACATAGAGAAATCCAGCTGGATGTGAAGACTCTTCCCTGTTTGTTCGCTTTCATAGACCTCGAAGTGCTATGCAGGCTGCTGAGGGGAAGAATGTCATCAACAGTTTTTTTTCCCTGCTGTGGTCTGTGCATGCTATACAACCTTCTTGCCAGGCAAGATGTGCCCACTGGTACAATTGAGGTAAGACTTTTTGGGTTTAACAACTGCTTTCTGATTCAATTTCAGACCAGTTCCAGAAGAGAGAATTCATGCCTGAGAGAGTAAACCTGCTCCAAATCCCATGGCTGGGAAAGTCATGGGTCCTATGGAAGAAGCTATTAGTGGTGTTTGATGAATGTATACGGGTCCATCAAATATTTATGTTTATTAGTACTATTCTCAGATCTGGTCAGAGACACTTCCTTTTGAAGTGGGTGGCACTTTACGCAGCTACTCATGACTGGTCACAGTGAGGAGAATAAGTGCCAGTTGAAGGTTCTCCCCTAAATGAGACACTCTGTCACCCCTCCACAATCAGGGAACATCACTGAAGAAGGAAAAGAAAGAATGTAAGAGCAGAAATGAGGGGATGGGAAGGCATGCTGTGGAACACCGTCTTCCAGAAACGACATGGCTGTTGCACACATGGACACACTACAGCTGTGGTTGCCTGCGCAAGATAGGGTCTGTCAACATTCCCTCACAGATGGGGTTGAGGCTCATGAAACTTTACTCTTCCCTGAGAAAATAATGGCAGTGAATGGGGAAAGTAGAAATAAGGGGTCAGTAGAAATTTTCCCCAATGATGTAGCCACTGATCAGTTAGGCATGCTCCAGTAAATAACTCCCAACCCCTGCTTATGCAAGAAACACTAATTATGGATCACAAAAAAGGGCATTGTCATAGTCAGCCACATGCGGCTGGGATGAATCTTTAAACCAGGCACAATTTGGGGAGGAAAGTATTTATTGAAACTACAGATTGAGGGGAAGTTCCATAACAGCAAAAGAGGCCGGCCCTCTCTCACAAGTCTGAGCAGAGAGAGAAACCCATCACCTACAGCACACACACACACAATAGCAAACAGGCAGGAGGGCCAAAGAGAATTTCTTTTCCTTTATATAGGCTTAAGGTGGGGTCTTGCAACCCTATCCCAGACTTAATGGATTCCTGAGTCTCTGGAATTTCCTTCCTGCATGGCCCACACAGGAAAGGATGTTTACTTCCAGCTTCTTTGAGCTTCTTTACATCCTGCCCCTTGCTGAGAGGCTGTCTTCCTGTGAACATCCTCAGAGACCTACCCAAGATAATTAAAAAGATCAAGTTGACAACAAAACATCACAGTCATCAAATTAGAAATAGAATTAGTTGAGGCAAAAAAGAGATTCAGTGGAAATAGGAGAAGTTACAAGAAGAAAATGGAGGGAATTGATGTGATGAAGATTCCTTATATAAAGTATGAATTATCAAAGTTAATTTATTAATTATTGTAAAATGAAAAGGTCAAAAATGTAAACATACCTTCTCCATCCCCAGTCATAGCTCTTCTCTTGAATTTAATACTTATTTTACCCTTATCTTAACTCATCATTTTCTCAGTAAGCCAAATTTGAGATTTTAAAGACGTCTTATTCCTTTCAATAACACACACACAAAAGAATCAATTCTTCCTCTTCCTCAATCTTTCAAAATTTCTTCTATCATCCTTATTACTTTTCTCAATTATTATAACACATCCTTCTAATAATACATTTCATAAGTATTTCCCTTTCACTTCATCTTACATACTTTTCTCAATAAAACTTTATTTATTTTCCAGTAATGGGGATGAAAATAAAGCTTTGCACATGAAGTACAAGGCCTCTATCACTGAAGGACATCCTCAGCCATATCTTCTGTTTGAGTTCTGCTCTTCATATATATTAGCTACTGACTAGATTATGTTTAATTTTCATTTTTAATACATCTATTTTTAAAATATATTTATTTGTGAGGAGGGAAGATAGAGTGTGTGTGTGTGTGTGTGTGTGTGTGTGTGTGTGTGTGTTTGGAGTGCACCAGGGCCTCATGCCACTCAAACTGAGGCCTGGTTAGTTCACAGAATCTAAGATGGCTACTGGAAGTCCCACTGTGGAATAGTGTGTTCCTGAATAAATCTTCCCCTCTTAGATTACTCTCACTAAATGTCAGACATGAGTTTTGCTGGAAGATAGATAACAGAGCTAACATATACCTTGCTGAAAACTAGCTACAGAAAATAATTGCATAAGTGAAAATCTGCAGTGACCTGATGTTACTAGTCTACCTCACAAGATGTGGGCTTAAAAAATAGTAGTTACTTTTTGTATGTGGAAATTAGTCAAATTGGAGTCCATATTTTTATTTTTATACACTGGTATAAAATTTTTGTGCTTTCAAGAATATTTTCAAATTAAGTAATACTTGATTTGGAGATATGGTTTATGTATTTTAAAATTCTAATACAGACCAATCTCAAATAAATGTCTCTTGGAGACAGGTATCAAAATTCTTGGAAACAGGTATCAAAATGTCAATGGTTTTCTTTATTCATTTCCTTTAAAAATTAAGAAAAAACAACTTGGAATAATCATGCATTCGCATGATGAACAAATCCCTATGTCTGTAATATTTACTATTAGAATATAGAATAGCATCATTATGCTTGATTTGAGTTATTGATAATTGTTTTCCCAAAGGTGGTGCAACAGGCCAATGGAATTGTCTGTGGCATTACAGCAATATTCAAAGAACAGTATTGTCCCACAAGATATACAAAACTGCCAGAAATTAACTATACCATCTGCTAACATTTACAGGAAATAATGATTAAAACCCTCACATAGCATATACAAACATCAAAAAACTTATTTGTTTCACAAATATAAGAGCTATAATATTTAATCCAGAAAAAAGAGGCGGGGGTCCAGTGTTTTTAAATTCCTAATGAGATTGAGCCAGAATCCAGATCTCTTTGAATTCAATTCCTTTCAGCATTCTGCATCACATCTTTAGTTATCTTGCTTCCCCAAGTATGTAAGATTTGCTTTCATAATCCATTCCTAGTTTAGCCTGGAATAAGATATTTTACCTCCACATTCTTGGCAAGAACCATTTCTTTGCTGGAAAAAATGTTCATCTCTTAACTGAGTGTTTGGCTTAAGATCAGGAAAAACTAAGATCCGATTTCTTTTACACTTGACTTCCTTTTTCATGTGAGGCTTATACAGATTCATCTTTATTCTTCACTGTTGGCTGGAATATACTAAATTATGCCAGTTCCTGTTGATCTATGTCCCTCTATAGGAATTCCTAAACACATCCCACAAATAAAGTATCTTGCAATGTATTGAAATCTAGCCATTCGAGAATCCATTTGTCTCAAACAAAGGATATGAAATATGCCTCCTTAACTTCCTGAGAGGCCCAAGGTTTCAACTGGTGTTTGATTTTCCAGGCTTCTAACTAAAGCCAATGTTCTTTTTTCACAATGTTGCTGACTCCCCAGTTCTAGCATCCTATTTTTGCTTTCTGGGTCTGCAAAGTACCTTCTTCCAATTTTTTAACTGTTGCTTTGTTTATACAAATTAATTCCCTACCAAGTCTGTTTCTTCCCATCTTCCATCTTCACAGCCAGCTCAGAAGGAAATGGCCTGGAGGAGGAGAGAAAGAAAGCTCTAGATGCTAAAGCAGGCTTACCTGAGGAGTCTGATTACATCTGAGGTGGTTCCATGTTGGATTTTTGCTATGCCAATGTGTGGATGTTTATTGGCCTAGCTAAGTGAACATACATAATATTCATGGCAAAGGAAAATAAAAAATGTATCTTATTTTAATTTTATAATTAAATGAAAAAAACATAGTAGAGAGAATGGGACTTAGAATCTATCATTTGCTGAAATGATACAAGTGATATATTAAAGTCTCTCAGATACCAATTTAAAAGGATTGCATTGAGTTTTTATTTGAAGAAAAAAGGTGACACAGCCAGTCCTTGAAGACCATGATAATGAAGTCTATGTAAAGTTTTCCTCAGAATTTTTAGGGGAAGATGGAAAATGAAAATTTGTATTAGGAGGGTCAGGCCAGGAAAACTGTGAGTACACTAGTTGTTTTAATAGCAATTTTTTAGAAAATTATTTAAATAAGAATTACTATAATTTCATCTCTATATCTATCTGTATCTATCTACCATCATCTATCTATCTATCTATCTATTTATCTATCTATCTATTTATCTATCTATTTATCTATCGATCATCTATCTATCTGTATGTTTGTCTATCATCTATCTATCTATCTATCTATCTATCTATCTATCTATCTATCTATCTATCTATCTGTATGTTTGTCTGTCTATCATCTATCTATCTATCTATCTATCTATCTATCTATCTATCTATCTATTTATCTATCTATCATCTATCTATCTATCGATCTATCTATCCATTATCTATCTATCTATCTATCTATCTATCTATCTATCTATCTATCTATCTATTTATCTATCATCTATCTATCTGTATGTTTGCCTGTCTGTCTATCATATATCTACCATCTATCTATCTATCTATCTATCTATCTATCTATCTATCTATCTATCTATCATCTATCATCTATCTATCTATCATCTAACTATCTATCTATATGACGCCAATGGCAGCCTTCGCCTGCAGAGATAATGAAGGACAGGAAACAGATTGGTCACCTGGTCAACAGGCTGTCTTCTCTGGGATGGGTCCCACAGGGCTCCAAGGGCAGGTTCTCTTCAGCTGCGCAAGCACCTCAGAAAAACTGAGGGCAGAAACGCACAAAGCTGAATCTACATCTCTGACAATCTTGGAACTGTGTGGTTGATTTTGGTAATTGTGATATGACTGCTCATAGTAAGTCAAACAAATCAATGAAAAAAAGTTGGAAATTGCAACCTATTAGCCCTGAAACCAACTGCTGTCGCCCAAGCAGTTGTCTTCTGAAGGTGGTGGAGGGGCTGAGGAAGGTTGTCTCCAAGAGGAAGTCCAACAGGCCAGGAAGGTCTTTGTCCTTTACAGAGCCTTGCCATCTGGTTCAGGCTTCTTTCTCGACATCCTTAAAGTCAGACTATGAACGGAAAATCAAGTACCCTGCTCTCCTATGTGTGCTCTCCGTTGGCTGGAGTCTCCCTTGCTTGTCCACCCTTCCTTGTCTTCCTAAAATGGTCCGAAGTCCAGGAGCTGCTTGTAATCTTTGGTCCAAATGGGACATGTGAGCCCCTTGGCACATAACCTATGGTTTTCATCTTACCTTTCTGACCTCATTTTATGTGTCCTATGTTACTCTGCATCAGCCATGTTTGTTCCTGAGTTCTTGCCTTAGGATTCCACTCTGGCTTTTCCTCATTTTGGAAGTCCATGGCCATCTCCAGATGGCTCACCTATCAGTTCCTCAAACTTTGTTCAATGAAGCCTAATCTTGCCCATTCTCTGCTTTGTTTTTCTAACTTTTTTCCCCCTGAGAATTGAAGCCCAGGCTTTGCACATACTAGGCAAAAGCTCTACCGCTGAGCTATATATATCAGTTCTTTGTTTTTCATTTCATTTTATTTATTCCTTTATACTTTTATACAGGGTCTTGTTATGTAGTATAAGCTTGCCTTTAACTCACTATGTAGGCCAGGCTGGCTTCCAACTATTTATCTTCCTGTCTCCCAAATGTGAAGATTACAGATGTGAAGTAGGCAGGCTTGAGTCTATGATGTGTGCTTCCTATCCATGTCAATAGGTTCAGCTACGGAGCAGGTCTCAGGATATATAGTTTAATGAATGATTTAGAATTTAATAACATTTTGTAAAACATGGATGTACTAAAACATGTTAGCTTCCAGAGGAAAACAATAGTGAAAACAAAAAGATAGACTCACACTTTTAAGAAAAGAATAATTTCTTAAATGTACACATAGACACAGGAGAAAATATTTAGCTAAGAAAGAATTTGGAAAAAACTTTCAGCCTGAGTTAATGAAAATTATTTTAAAGTTTTTAGAACATGATGGAAAAGAGGACTGAAGATTGTGAATAAATAAAGTGGTTTAGAATTAACAAGTAGTTTGCCTCTGAGATTGCAAGAAAAGCAGAAAATGCTAGAAAAAAATTCAGAGGGCAATTTAGAGTTGCAGAATACCTCTGGATGGTCACAGTTGTCACCATGGAGAGGTAAGGCTGTGCTCTGGAGACCCTGGTGGAGTGTGGATCACCTTTATGCCTTAGCCTGCAGAGCTGGCCTAGAAGAGGATCACCAGAAATTTTTTAAAAAGTTAATACCCTGCTAATGCATTCCAAGAACATATTTTATCCTTATGTTTGACACTCATATACCTCACACTCAATTCTCCATTCACTTTTTAAAAAGAATTCTTTAATTATTTTTATTTTAGTTTTATTTAACATACTTTTATTATTTATTTGCAAGAAGAGGGAGACAGAGAGAGAGAGAGAGAGAGAGAGAGAGAGAGAGAGAGAGCGAGAGAGAGAGAGACAGAAGGCTTCTTATCACTACAAATGAACTCCAGATGCATGTGTCACTTTATGCCTCGGGCTTTACATGTGTGTACTGGGGAGCACACCCCAGGCCATCAGGCTTTGCAAGCAAAAACCTTTAACTGCTGAGCCATTTCTCCAGCCCTCATTTTTGTGTTTGATACTAGATCTCATGTAGCACAGGCTAGCTTCAGACTCCTTCTATAAGGAAAAAGGAGCACCAACTTCTGATCCCCCTCTATGTACCCTACAATTGCTGACATTACAACCATGCACCATCATGCATGGTTCTTATGCAGTACTGAGAAGTGAACACAGGGCCTCATGCATGCTAGGAAGACACTCTAATGACTCAGCTACATCCATGGCACTCATTCACCTGTGGAGGCAAACATGTGATTCTATAAAACTAAAGGGACAAACCAATTAGCCTGGTAAAACAATGGTATATTAGAGAAAGAGAAGCATTCTAATTCCTGTCATTATGTGCTTTCAAACTGATATTTCAAATTATTTGAAAATATTATTGAAATATTTGAATTACTCAGGTCTATAATAAGCATATGATATACCATACCTCCAACATGCTTGTGCAAAAATGAATAGAAAAAGTAGTTGCATCTGCATAATTCCTGCTTCCTTGGTTTTTATATTTTTTTCCTTTGACATTTTCATTTTAGATTAAATTCTGGGTGGAGGGAAAATAGATTTTAAGATTTTTGCTTTTTAAAATATGTAGCAAATACATTTAATTTACTCACTTATATTTATGGCATTTCAACTTCTTTAAAGAAACACCACACACACACACTATATATATATATATATATATATATATATATATATATATATATATATATATTAGCTGAAAGGTGAGATAGAATGCCAGGTAGCCATCTACTCCCAGGCATATATCAATACATCAGACTCCTCTGAGGCAAATGACATGACCAGTAATCAGAAATACCCTGGTGAATAGGGAATTAATTTTTTTGTATCAAAAGGTGACTGATCCCAAATACTATAATGATGTCTCCACCCTGCTTGTAAATTATTGTCAAACTCTCGCCTTCCATGTTGCTGGCCTTTAGGTGAAGATCCACAGACTCCTTGTACCTTTAACTTTCTCAACGTTAAATATGAGCCGATGTCAGGGACTTTAACCCTGCCCCAAGCTAACAAAACTAGAAAGCAACAGGTAACAAAAGAGATCATTAGGAATTTTTGCTTCCTACTTTAGGTACATTTGCATTCTAGGCCATCCAGAGCAGCTTTTCCCTGATTAAAAAGCTAAGTCAAATAATATTAAGGTCGAATATTTCCTCCATTGGTTGGCCCAAAAGGGGGAAAAACTGTTTTTCCATTCAAGGTCCATATCACATGACAGTAGGGCAATTTTGTGTCCCTTCAGTAAAAACGACAAGGAACAAACACTATGAGAACATGGCTCAGCGGAGAAGCCCTTGTCTGCTGAACTGTCTTTTTAATATGACTTTCTCTATTTCTCCTCTTTCCATCTCCCTCCTCTCACAGCTGCAAAATTCTCCAGTGGGCTGTCCTATTGTTTTCTGACTCCAATAAATTGTCAATGTGTTCCCTTCTGAGTATGCTCAAATTCTTTCAGAAATATTCCATGAACCTCCAGAGGGGACCTTGTGCCCCAAAGTGAGAGAGAGAATATTTGGAGAGGAAGGGAGCCAATGTGATTGGGGATAAGGGATAGGTGAATGATATGACAAAAAAGGATTGCACATATTCATAACTTAATCATGAAGAAACCCATTATTTTGAAATGAAAACTAGTAAAAAGTAGGAGAAAACAGGATAAAGTAAATCTACAAACTTAAATGATCATTACTGTAACTCTAAATATTTGAAGTCACTCCACTCTCCATGTTATTATTTGGCACTGCTGTGGATTGGTCACCTCTCAAATCTTTGATGTTGGTATTATGTGATTTATTGTGGCTAATGGCATTATAGCATGCTTTGCTAAAAATACAGACACTGGTTAGCAAATCATGATCCTCAGAGCCCATGAGAATAAACCATGGGTGTGTTGAAATGTACTTTCTCTTCCAGCTTGGGGGAGGCAGAGGCAGGTGGGTCCCTGGGGTTTACTGCACTTATGTGAATATGCACACACATGAAAGAAAGAAAAGAAAAGAAAGAAGCTCACAAGGATTTCAGATTTATTTAATATTTAAAAATGGAAATTATGCCTCATTTTATAGTAGTGCAAACATAATAATGTATAAAATAGAATCTACATTTTATATTTTAATTTTATAAACTATTTTATTGTAAATCATTGAGACCATAATATCTTAAGATTTAGTGTATGATCTTTACAAACTATGTGTGTGAGAGTGAGTGTGTGTGTGTGTGTGTATGTATGTGTGTGAGATACTAGTTAAGGCCTCATATATGCTAGCAAGTGATCTGAAACTGAATGACATCCCTAGCCCCAAGATGTTTTGAAAGTTTACAATTATTAATAGAGTATAAATATTAGTATAGTGTAAAGCCCCTGGACATAAGGTGAAGCATATATATATATATATATATATATATATATATATGTGTGTGTGTGTGTGTGTGTGTGTGTGTGTGTGTGTGTGTGTGCCATCTTTTAGTTCAAACACTTGTCTCCCGCAGACTGTTCTGTTCAACCATTTCCACAATACCACACTTATCCCATTATGACATCTACTATATTGTTCCATTAACATAACTTTATACACTGACTAAACATACTTCTCAGCATACATCCAAAATGTGATCGAGCTTGTAATCCAATTTAGCAGGCAATCTCAATTGCATGATAAAATGAATGTAGCAAGAATTGATAAGCAAAATGAAGCTTGGTTTGCTTATGAATGTTGAGTTTTTATGTTTATCAGCGTATCTGCTTTATAAGTCACATCTCACTTGCTTTCCAAAATTTGAAGTTTGGAAAATCATTCTTCCAGGATATAACACTTACTTATTCATTAAACATTGACTTGTTCATTAACACTTCCATTAACTAAGAGCATACAATGCCCTCTAAAAATTTATGACAGTATAAGACTATAAAGAAAATAAAGGATTTTGGTGTTCATGGCCACAAGAGAAGATTTGTAAACACTGAAGCATGAATTATCTTCAAAAATGCTTTGAAGTAAATATAGGACTAATAATTATTTTGGTGAAATCTGTGTTCCACTATGGATTACTGTAATAAATTAGATTTACAACAAGAGGAACAATGGTACATTATCAATGACTCTTGACAGTCTTCTGAAATATACAAACATTGCAAGGAGACATTTGACCAGACTTTGCCTCATTAGGAAACATTTTTTTTTAATTAGGACAAACTCACTTCTTTTCTTTTCTTTTTCTTTTTCTTGTGATTAGTCATCATTGTACCCTCAAGGCTTAGTTGGAGAGTTAACATATACAACATGTCAATATAGTATTTGGATGGATGAAAGGGATGAACTGTAGTTCTTACCAAACATTTTAATGTTCGTGTAGCATATTTTCTGTTACATTCCAAAATATTTTGTAAGAATCCAATTTAGTGATGGATCACGGGAATTTTGTACGAAAATTCTGTGGAAATTTATTCTATTTTTTAATAATGTAATTCACTGGGCATTCACTCAAAAGGAAATGTTTTCCTAGGCTCTGGCTCCATGACCACAGGTGACTTGGATAAGTGCTGAAAATGAAGTGAACAGTTTGAACAATCTGTTCTGTTAAGTATTTTGAATCCATGACAAGTGTCAGCACCAGAACACCTAGTTCTCACTGCTTAACGTGGGCACGTAAGAGAGTCTGGATAAGCTGTACCAAAGAAGCCCCATATTTTTCTCATTTCTAGTTTTAGTACTCAGATATTTCATTTAATATTTATGAGTACTTCATGTTATCCACCAGAAATCTAGCTAGAGCAATGGCCCTGCCACTAGGACCTAGCAGTGTGTCCACACCCTGCAGTTGGGGGCTAAAGCAAAGTACCATGACTGCCTTCAGAGCTCTGTGAAAGACCCTCTTCTACCTTCTGCCTTGATTGCTCATGCTCCATTCAGATGATCATCTGAACACCCTGAAAGTACTACTGTGTTCTCAAGGGCAAAATTGACATCTGGTCACAAAGGAAGAAAAAGTTAGAGAAATAATCATGTCCTCAAGTACTTAACATAAAACCAGAGGGACCTGCTCATGCCTGGATGTCTGCCTCAGAATAGTGCTTTCTTCAAAGAATAGCCCAACATCGGAAAGATTTGTTGTTTTTTAATAATATAAGTTATTTGATTATTATTTAATTTCATTAATATTTTCTTGGAATGTTTAATGAAATAATTTTTTAAATAGCAGTGAATTAATTTAAAATAATTAGGAGGAAGGCTGAAAATGTAGATCAGTGGTAAAGTGCTTGCCTGGTTGTGCAAAGCCATGGATTCAATCCCCAACATCACAATCAATCAATTCATTAATTAATATAAATAATCTAATGGATCTTCATGGGATCTCAAAATAGAAAATGAACATTAGGGAGAAAATAAAATTTAAATAAAGTTTAGATAGTAAATTTACCACTACTATTTAGATACAGAGAATGTATCATAGTAATGCACTATGTTAGCAAGAGAGCAAATTTGGCAAGGAGTATATGTGTAATCTGTAATATCCTTGCAATAATTTTGTACAGCTAAAACTGACTAAAATTATATTTTATTTATGTTTTTAAAATATTTTATTTATTTGTGAGAGAGATAGAGGTATGGGTGCACCAGGAACTTTTGCCATTCTAAACAAACTCCAGATGCCTGAGCACTTTGTGTCTAGCTTTATGTGGGTATTCGGGAATAATGAATCCATGCTGGCAGACTTTGCAAGTAAGTGCCTTTAACCACTGAGCAATCTCTCCATTCCTGAAATTTTATTGTTGAAGACTTTGTCTATATTGGAACTAATCTCAAAACATCAAAGATTCTATTCATGGTGTTAAGGATTTAGTTTAGAGGTAGAATGTTGCCTAGCAAATGCCCGGCCTGGGGTTTGTTCTTGGTCACTGGACAGAGAAGAAAAAAAAAAAAAAAAAAAAAAGATCTGTTCATTAATCATGGCCAAAATGATTGAAAGTCAGCCTTTTCATTTCCTTGATATTTCATACCATAACTGGCTCACTGATTCTCTTCTATGCTGTGTTATTCCTACTTTTTTATGAGCCATAATCTCCAGAGTCCTGTGATTCCTGTATTTTTATCCCATAACAGATTTGCAGAGCTTTCTCACTGACTGATTGTTTCCCATCTCTTTTGATTGCTTTTCTTCCCAAAAGTGTCTGGTCTTCTCTGATACTTCTCCGAGTCCCTCAGGGAGTTAGGGGTGACAGGGCCCTGAAAATAAAATGTAATGGGCTTGAGCCTGTCTGTACAGTAAGGAGTTCCCTTCTACCTGCTTGTCCTTGAACTGAATC
>PVHP010045364.1:0-13673 GCA_004024765.1 Zapus hudsonius | reverse complement strand
AGTACTATAGGGTGAGGGAGCAGAACTTTTAAGAAACTGAATGACATAGTAGAAGTGATAGAGGAAAAGGTCCCTGGAATCATGGTAAAGGGTTAGGAAACAGACAAGAGGAAAGATCAGCAGAGGCTTTCAGGATGACTTAGGAGTGAGGAGGTTATTTTACATCACAGGCAATGAGCATCCTGATGCTGGTAACTGACAGGAGGTGATCGTGGTGGTCCAGGGAAGAGGTGATGAAAACTGGAAAAGAGAGGCGGGCCCTAGAGATTTAGAAGATGTGAGACAAATTAGACTTGATGACACATTGGTTGTGGGTAACTAAGGCATAGGATAGGATTTGGTGAACATTTTTCTTCCAAACTTGCTGTTTAAGCTGTAAGATAGTTTTACCTCCATACTACCACTTTAAGTAACCATGAAGTTTCGAATTTGGAGCACATCAAAGGTAACCCATTGGAAAAGAGCTTTCGGAGATGTAAGAGTAAAGAAAAGAAAAGCTCACTTCCCCCAAAAGCATAGTGGAAAAATTATCAAGAAAAAAGAAAAAAGAGGGTGAAAACCAGTATTTTGTAAATTAACCAAAAGTAACCAACCAGACCAGAAAAAATGAATATCTTGTCTAAGAAATCATTTCTAAGGCTAATGCTATGAAGCATTTCCCCTTGTTGCTTTTTTCCTAGTTTTATGTCAAGTTTAAGTTATTAATCCATTTTGGGTAGAGTTTTGTGTGGTTTAATTTTATACTTTTGTGAACAAATACTCTGTTTTCTCAATACCAT
Organism: Zapus hudsonius; assembly: GCA_004024765.1. Taxonomy (NCBI): domain Eukaryota; kingdom Metazoa; phylum Chordata; class Mammalia; order Rodentia; family Dipodidae; genus Zapus; species Zapus hudsonius. The sequence continues at coordinate 12,894 of PVHP010045364.1, read as the reverse complement.
GTGTCAAAGAGACTATGTTTTCCCACAGTGTGTTACAGTGTGTGCTTGGCTTTATTTCTGGGCTTTCTCTTCTGTCCCAGTCTGCTTGTTTATGACCTGCTTTTATGCTTACTATAGGTTGGTGATAGGTCTGAAGTTAAACAAGTATGAAGGAGGCCCCCAGCTTTGCTCTTTCTCTAGATTGCTTTGACGAGTCACGTTCTTTGGTGATTACATATAAATTCTTGTTTGTTTGTTTGTTTGTTTAAAACAGGTTCTCAATCTGCAGTCCAGGCTAGCCTGAAACCCACTACGTAGCTCGAGCTGGCCTCAAATTTGTGGCAATCCTCCAGTTTGAGCCCCTTGAGTGGGATTACACGTGTGAGCTACCACACCTACAAGGATTAGAATTAATTTTTAAAATTTATGCTCCCTCCAAATACCACTAAGATTTTAGATAGGGATTGTAATTGAACATGTATACCTCTGAAAAATATGGGCTTTAAAATAATATGAAATTTTCCAGTCTATGAACAACAGACATCTGTTCATTATTTTCTGTGTCTTTAATTTCTTTCAGCAATGTATTTTAGGTTTCAGTGTAAAATTCTCTTACTTCCTGGGTTCAATTCTTGCATCGTATTTTATTCATTTGATGCTAGTGTAAATGAGATTGTTTTCTTAATTTACTATTCAGATTACTTTTTTTGTTAGTGTATAGTAATGCCACATATTTTTATAACCATTGCCTGTGTATGATACCAACAGTTTGCCATGAGTTCAAGGCCACCCTGAGACTACATAGTGAATTCCAGGTCAGCCTGGACTAGAGTGAAACCCTACCTCAAAACAACAAAACCAAAAAAAAAAAAGAATAATAAAAAAAATAAAAACTTAACTTATTTCCAAATAAGTATATTTTAGAATTAAACTTAAGGGTATTTGTAGAAAATTTTTTTAAAAAATGAATCTCCCAAAAAGTTAAATACACAATATTAGAATCCAGTATTAAAGTGACATACAAGGAAGCATAGAAATTTGAGCATGAGAAGGAGGAAGAAATAAAGAAAAGCTATGTTGGCTTGAAGAGATGGCTCAGTGGTTAAGGGTGTTTGCTTGCACAGCCTGATGGCCCAGGTAAGATTCCTTAGTGTCCACATAAAGCCAGATGCACCAAGTGGCACATGCATTTGGAATTCATTTGCAGTGTCAAGAAGCCCTGGTGTGCCCATTCTTTCTCTCCTCTCTCTGATTGCAAGTACAAAATAAACCCAAATGCTCATCACTGGAAGAATGGACATCAAAGTTGTGGTACTTATGCTGTTGCAGTCAGCTTTCTAGTTGCTGCGCAGAAGAACCCAAACAAAAGCGGCTTGTGGAGGAATGGGTTTATTAGGCTTATGGACTTGAGACTTCATCCTGGCAGGGAAGATGATGGCACGAGCAGCAGGAAGGTGTGCCAAATACTGGCAAGGGAAAGCTGGTTTATAATCCCAAAAGCCCGCCCCCAACAACACAGCTCTAGCGAGGTTGTAATTCCCGAATTGCCATCAGCTGAGGATCGATTACCCAGAACACATTCATTTGTTTGTGGAGGACACCTTGATCAAACCATGACATATGCACTATGGAATTCTATGCCGCTGAAAGGAAAAACGACATAATGAAATTTAAAGACAAATGGATGGACTTGGAGCAGATCATTCTTAGCGACCACACACATGAACAGAGAGCCAAACACCACATAGTCACCCTCATATGTGGTTCCTAACCATGTTAAACTGGAACATTAAGAAAATCTGTCAGTGAATGGAGAGATTGTAAAAGGGAATGGAAAGAATTGGGGGGAAGAGAGGGTGGAGGGGAATGGGAGGGTATGGGGGAATGGGAGGGAGGGGGGACTCATATAGTAAACTAAACTAATAATGAAATGACACCACAAAACCCTTGCTTTTATACAGTAAGTTCCTGAGGAAGCTGAAGGCACCACCGGGTAAGAGGGGCCATGAATAGAATGGGAGGAAGCTTAACCTTAAGAATAATTGCTCAGGCCTGCATCTCCCTGTCCCAGTTATTGGTTCCTTCCCACACTGAGCTGTTGATCAAAGAGACCCATGAGGTCCCCAAAATGTGACAGACTCTGTCAAAGCTCTTGAATACCTGTCCCAGGCCTAAGGTAAGACCCTATTGCTGAAGAAATCACAGAGTGTCATCACACAACACCAAGAGGTCCTGCTAGATCCAGAATGGTAACCAGCTCCCAGATGGTAGCATGTGTAGCACTGGAAGGTGTTGCATGAGCTTCCAGGGGAAATTGCTTAATGATATCTGGAGAAAGCAGAGACCACTTTTATATAATATAGGAAGTTGTCACAAGAATGCTGAACACACTGCTGTATGGAAGAAACCAGCAAGTCAATAGTGCAGTTCATAACTCCCTAACCTATGGACAGATCCAGTATGCGCATTGAGGAAGGACCCCAGTGGGTAGGGGACAGAATGGAAGGAAACAGGGACACATTCACAAGATTTGATCATACAATGTATATACTTATTAACAAAAAAGATATTAAAATAATAAAAAATAAAGTATCTCAAGGGCTGGAGAGATGGCTCAGTAGTTAAGGCACTTGCCTCCAGAGCCTAGTGATCCAGGTTCAATTCCCCAACACCCACATAGGCCAGATGCACAAAATAGTACATTCGTTCAGAGTTCCTTTGCAATGGCTAAAGGCCCCGGTGTGCCCATGGAGTTGGAGGTTATGAATTGTATGAGAGGTAGTCAGCTTTCTCTCTCTCTCTCTCTTTCTCTCTCTCTCTCTCTTTCTCTCTTCTTGCAAATAAATAAATAAATAAATAAATAAATAAATAAATAAATAAATAAAATATTTTTAAAAATATAAAAGCATCTCAAGCAAATGCTACATCAGGACTAACAAAAATAGGCATTAAGCAAATATTATAACTATTTCATTTGATCAAAATGTTAGGTAGAATAGTGTCTGATACAAAGAATACTAAATTAAACTTTGAGAGAAAAATATTAGTGTCTTAGATAAAAAAAAAAAAATCAGAGAGTGATAGTAATGAGAGACTAGACATTGTCCAAAAGAACAGTAGTGGTTTGGAAGCTATTCAAAGGCAAATATGGAAAAATATTAAAAATTGAAAAAGTCCACTTAATGTAAACTAGAGGAGGAACAGAGAACCAAAAATCAGTGAGACATGGAGATAACAGCAACATAATACCACAACAAAGAAAATCAATTCACAGCCACCAGGCAAGGTTATGATGAAAAATGCTGGAAACATCAAATACTAACAAGGATGCAGAGAAAGTTGAGCCTTTTGATGCCGCTGCTTGCAACGTGAAATGTAAAATATAAAATGGTAGAGTCCTGAACCAGTTTTATTCTTTTCTTCCTTCTTTCCTCCATCATCCCTCCCTCTCTTTTTCCTTCAGTCCCTCCCTTCCTGTTCTTTTCTTTTTTTTTTGTACATGTTCTCAATGTGGCTCATGTTGGCTTCAATCTCTGTGAGTAGCTGAGGATGACCTTGAAATTCTGATCCTTCTGCTTCTTCCTCTCAAGTGCTAGAATTTACAGGTATGGATTACCATGCCTGGTTTTACGTAGTGCTGAGTATTGAATCCAGGGCTTTGTGCATGCTAGGTAAGTATAGTAAGTAATTGAACTACATCACCAGCTCTCATAGATTCTTAAATTAAACTCACACATAAAATCTGATCCACAAATTTCAGTCTTAGAAACCTCTGCAAAAGAAATGGAGTAGAAACAATTATTTGTGTACAAATAGCCACACCAGATCTTCCATGAAGGATCCTTATACAACCCCACAGAGAGTGGTGGGATAAGCAAGACACCCGTAACCACAGCCAATCATTCAACACAGGATAAGCCAGACAGATACCAATGATTTCAACACAACCTAAAGCAGAAGAACAGAGACCCCTAAGACCTCAACAATAAAGCAGTCTTAATACTCACCCACCATGACTCAGGGAACTGAGCGGAAGGGGGGGGGTGGAAAGATTGTAAGAGCCATGGTGGGGAAGAATATCCAGAGACATTGCCCCCTCAGTAACAACCTACAAAGGGGGGGGTGGAACCGGGTTGACTCCTAGGCCATCCATAACCCCCTACCCCATGGACTGATCCAGACTGCCCATGGAGGAGGATATCCAGCTGATTGGGGAAAGGGAAGAGGGAAATTGGGGAAATGGGAGTACCAACACATTATTTGCTCATTCAATGTATCTAACTATGGATAATTAAAAAAAGTTTTACAAAAGTGAAAAACTGAAAACAATTCAAAAGTGCCCTATGGAATATGAAATGTTACCACAATGAAATATCATTCAGAAGTAAAAGGGAACAGACTGTTCCATGGATAAACCTGACATGCACTACTAGTAAAATATGCCAGAAACAAAAGAATCTGACTGTTTGGAACAATTTATATATATTTGGGGAAGAGAAAAAGTTCAGAAAGAAGGCGAGGATTGCCTGAGCAAGGCTTCCACACAGCTAACTATAGTCAGGCAACCCGGATTGTGTGATGTAATGAAAATGAAATAAAACGTGGTGGCAAAGATGATCTGACAGCTATAAACTTACTAAGTGTCATCATCCATCACACTAACTTAATTTTTTGTGTATGTAGTTTGTGTGTGTGTGTGTGTGTGTGTGTGTGTGTGTGTGTGGTGTATGTTCTTATGTCCTCATCTGTGGCAGGGTGTGCTTGCCTGAGGTGGCCTCGGCAGGAAGTATAAGGTCAAGTGCCTTGCTCCATCACTCTTTTGTCCATTCTTATTGAGTTTCTTACTGTCAGTAGGGATGATGACAGACCCCTGTAATCCCCCAGCTCTGGCAATTCTCCAATTCCTGTTCCTCACAGGATTGGGGTTACAGATGTGTGTGACCCTTCCCAGCTGTTTAATTGGGTCCTAGAGATCAACTCAATTGATCTTTCAGACTCCTCAGGTCCTCATACTTGGACAGGAAATGCTCTTAACCACTGAGCCCCATCTCTCACCCAATTATACTTAATGGTATATTTACTATGCTTTAAGAAAGTTGGCTTTGAAGCCCATGGACAGTAAAGAAAAGGTCTTTTATTTGTGTGCTTGGGCCTTTCTGATGCAAAAGCCCAGTGAACATAAACATTCATTGACTCTGGGGATTGATATTTTGCAGATGCTGAGTCATGGGCGAGCTGCTTCTTTCTTACCCATGACCTTCTCTCTCTCTCTCTCTCTTGTTTTTTTGAGGTAGGGTCTCACTCTTCCCCAGGCTTACCTGGAATTCACTATTTTGTCTCAGGGTGGCCTTGAACTCATGGCGAACCTCCTACCTCTGCCTCCTGAGTTCTGGGACTAAAGGCGTGCACCACCACACCCAGCTGATCTTCTCTTTTGTGTTGCATTAATAGCCAATCATTGGAAAATACAGAAATGACCTCTGTGTGGTAGCTTGGCTATAAAATGTCCCTCCCTCTACCATAGGCTGGTGTGTTTGAACTCTTGTTTCCCTGGTGGTGGCACTATTTGGGAAGGTTATGAACCTTTAAGAGGTTGAACCTTGATGAAGGAAGTGGGTCAGTTGGAGCATTTTTTGAAGTTTTTTTTATCTTTTTAATTCTAGACTCATTTGCTGTTCTCTTTGCTTCCTGCCTGTTGGGATGATGATGTGACAACTACCTCCCAGCTCCTGCCCTGCTCATCCCACCATGGTCATGAAACTTCCCCTTGAAACTGTAAGCCAAAACTGGCTACCTCTGGTGCAATTCACATCCAACTGAACCTATGGACAGATCCAGTATGCGTACCAAGGAAGGACCCCAGTGGGTAGGGGACAGAGAGGAGGGAAACTGGGGCACCTTCTTAAGATTTGCTCATACAATGTATATACTTATTCATAACAAAGATATTAAAAAACAAAACAACATCAACAACAAAAAACCCCTTTCCTACCTTAAATTGCTTTTTGGTCAGATATTCATTCACAGCAAATCAAAAGTAAATGACACATTTAATCATCAGACATCTTTCTTGTTTTTGAGTAGAAGGCCTTCTGTACAGGTTTATTACAATAATATGCTAATATTCAGTTTTGTAAGAGGTAAGATTATCTAATAAGCACTTCATAACACAAATATTATTTAAGATAGTTTTTTATATTAAAAGGGCTACATGTTTCCAATAGTCTCCTACTTATTTTTGTTCTTACAGGAACTAAATCCAAATGACAAACAGAAAATAATAGAAAAAAAGTTTCTATATTATGTTCCATTATGTAGGTAAGCAATGGGAGATGAAAGGGAAAGAAACCAGGTTTGCTAACCTTAAAATTCCCAGGGCAACTGAGCACTCTACAGTCAAAGATGGCCCTGGCAGCTCCTGCTCGCCCAGTGGGCTAAGATGTGGCTAAGTAATATCCTAAGAGACACTTTCTTTGTGTGGCAGAAAACCTTCCCTAACGGTGCTAATTTCAGAGATATGAAGGCTTTTATTCTAGCAATCTTGGCATATCCTTGGCTTTTCTAGCAATGATACCCAACAATCTATTGAATATTGAAACAATGTCCCAACAATCTACTCTACTGCTCTATCATAGCCCTATGATGTCCCAACAACTCTACCATAGTGCTCCATCATCGTCACAGTCATCCACACACTGCTGGGATGAATCCCCAAACCAGGCACAATTTGAGGGAGGAAAGTATTTATTGAAACTACAGATTGAGGGGAAGTTCTGTAACAACGAAAGAGGCTGGCCGTCTTTCACAGGTACGAGCAGAGAGAAAAACCAATCACCTACAACACACACACACACACACACACACACACACACACACACACACACACACAGCAAAACAGGCAGGAGGGCTCAGGAGAGAATTTCTTCCCCTTTATATAGCCTTAGGGTGGGGTCCTGCAACCCTATCCCAAACTTAATGGCTTCCCGAGTCTCCTGAATTTCCTTCCTGTACTGCCCTCCCAGGAAGGGGATGTTCATTTCTAGCTTCTCTGGGCTTCTTTACATCCTGCCCCTTGCTGAGAGGCTGCCTTCCTGTAGACATCCTCAGAGACCTACCCAAGATAATTAACGAGATCAAGTTGACAACAAAACCTAATCATCACACTCATGTTGTGATGCTATCCCAACACCACCATTGTACTTCCCTGTACTCTGTCCTAACGTCTGCATGGCTGGAGGTCTCATGTTGTTCAGGGTTCTGTTTACCTGCTTAGAGACTTCTTCAACCTTCCCAATGAAAACATCCCACTCCCATAAAAAGCTTGATTTATTGGCTATAGCTTCTCTTCGTTATACCTGTGAAGACTTCGTTCCGTACATTTACATACTTGGTTTGTTACATGTGTGCATTTTCTCTTTATGATAAACTGAGTTCTACTTGATTGAGGTGTTTGTTTTTTTTTCCAGTCTCCAGTCTCTTGGTTCATAGTAGATGCTTAATCACCATTCACTGAAAGAAGTATTTTTATGGATATAGAAGGGTTTCTTACATATTCTGGATAAAAATCACGAGATGAGTCATCTCCATCACATCTTCCAAGGCCCAGAAAATGTTAGCAAAGAAGTGGCTGATTACATATGAGTACTGCTCTCATGTCTAGTTTGAGAAGATCCTCTGGGAGAAGGTGCTAGGCACCCAGGAGCCTCAAAAATCTCATCAAAGCAGAACATTAGACGCTGCCTAGAGTGTCTAAAGGAGACTTACAGCAGGCCCTCCAAGGCTCAGAGAACATTGTGGATGAGGAGGCAGGAAGAGTGAAAGACAGGTGTACTCTAAGACATTGTCCCTCCCCCCACACTGTAACTGTTGCAGTGAATATCAATAACTTCACTGAGAGCGATCAGTAGAATAGGACAGGGGAGAGGGGACTTAAGCGTATAACCTGATGGGAATATGACCGGTTTGCAATGTGTTCATATACTAAAAGTAATCAGTTAAAAATGAATGAAGACACATTCTTATTATTGCAGACACTGTAATGTTCTTTAGCAGTCTGTGTTTTAACTTTTCTCTTGATTATTAGATGCTCAGTTCCTAATTTTAATGTGATTAAATTAGCTATTTTTGCTTTCATAATTTTTATCCTACAATTTAACAATCCTTCCCTATATTAATAGCTTCTTGTTTATTCAGTACATCTTCATTCTGGCCACCTGATTGTCATAATATTAGCTTCTGAACATGGCTGGGGGCAAAATCGAGGTGTTGGCATTACTTCTAGGAAGTTCGAGCTAACTGCCACATGTGCACACACCTTTACACAGGGGGGTATGAACCCCTCATGACAGGAGAAAAAAAGTGCAGTCAAAGTAGGTGGAGGTTGTTGAGTGTTACCATGGTCTGGCCAGAGCCTTCATTTCATTGTATAATCTCAGCAACTTTATCTGATTTTTTTATTGCCCTTATTCTAAGATTGCCCTTAAGACACTGATCACAGAAAAGTTAAATGATTAGCTAATGCCAGGTGGCTAAGAAGATCCCAGACAGAGCTGTTAAGTCAACCAAGCTTCGTGATTAAACCCAATTCAGGGCTCAAGAGTTCAGGTTGTGGCTCAGTCATTGGACACTGATGAATCACCCCTTTTCTTTTTGGTTTTTTATTTGGACAATGGAAAACTAGAGCTCTGTGTGCCATGCAAAATAAAGTTGTTTTTTTTTTCTGAGAATCAATCCATAATAAAACGATGACTATAACAAGGCTTTATAACCTGTATTACATAACCATTAGGTAATTACTATTATCACAAAATACAAAACCTACCGTAGTCAGGGAATACAGTATGTATTAAGGTTCCCAATAAAAAAATTAAAAAGTCCTTCTTAGCATAAAAAATAAAGTAGCATTTTGCTAACTATACTTTTAAACATAAAAAAAAATTATAACAAAGGAGGCTGGGGAGATTGCTCAGTGGTTAAAGGTAGTTGCTTGCAAAGCTTACCAGCTCAGATTTGATTCACCATCTGGAGTTCATTTTCAGTGTCAAGAAGCCCTGACATGCCCATGTCTATGTCCCTCCCTCTTCTTGCAAATAAATAAATAAATAAATAAATAAATAAATAAATAAATAAATAAATATTTTGAAATTACAACAAACACACTGAATATAGCACTATGCAAATCAAAATCAGTACGTTGCCAAGCTATATACCTCCCTAATGATTCTGTTTATCTTTAGTGAATGTATCCTTTTCAATATTACCAGTGGGATCACAAATAGTAACTGTAGTTGATTTTTGTTAAGTTTAACTAAGAGACAAATGTTTCTTAGGTCGAGTCTGGTGATCTAGTGAGAGAAAGTTAGAAGAGAGCAATAAAGAATAACTGAAGAAATAAAACTGCTTTCTTGTGGGGCTTTTAACTAGTCTCTGGAGACTTTCTAAATATAATCCAAATATTGAGTCAGAAGGAGCTGTTGCAATGAGAATATTTCCCCCTTTCCTCCTGTGGAAGTTAGCTTTGCCAGCCTCTGCATAACTGTTTCACGGACCATTTAGTTCAACCTCCCTCTCCCTGCAGAAGTCTGGCTATCCATGTATCTCTACGCCTGTCTTCAGACTTGCTGAACAAGTCATTTCAAGAAATAGTGAACTCCACTGTGAGACAGCGCTGATATTTGGAATGGGCTCCCTTATATGAAGCAAAATTTGTGTCTTTTTCAAGTTCCACAGTTGTTCTGAATTCTTTTGTTTGGGGCTACATAGGGTAAAATACAGTCAGAGATGAACTAATTATATATATATATATGTATATATATATATATATAATGATACACTTCATATAATACACACTATATGTAAGATGCATGCATATGTTTATTTTTCATATGACAGTCCTTAAAATAACTGAAGGTGTGAAGTGGGTAGGAGGTCACTGTTTTGGAATGAGTCTGGCACTGAGCCCCAATAGACCAACCCCAAGTGGAGTTTACGTGCCTTAGCTCTACCTCCCCACATTCAGACCTAAGGATTTACTAATAAAATCCTGGTCAACCTGAGCCTCCACAAGGCATTCCCCCTGCTGTCTTCATGTCTTCTTTTTTGATGTTTGTTTTTGCTTATGATGTCCACTTTTGCTCAGCTCAGTAGAGATGCTGTTTTATGGTTGGATTGCAAATAAAAGTCAATTTGATATTTGTTGTCAATTTGTTGACATTCTATTCTTTAACAAGGCTTTCCCTGACTTTCATTCTGAATCCCTTGAATATCTGCCGCTATCTCACTTTTGGGTTTTCAGATGAAATTTTGATTTCACTATGCTAGCCTGGAACTCCCAGTGCCATTTTATCTAACCCGGTTTTGAATGCATAATCCTCCTGTCTCAATTTTCCAATTGCTGGGATTATAGGCAAGTACCATCAATGGCAATATTTCCCATGGGACCATATTCTAGTCTTGAACTGCTTCAAACCAGTGCAGAGTGCTACAGGAAACTTCACTTCTACTTACATCTTTGTTGTTGTTTTGTTTTTTGAAATAACAGTCATCACATTGCTGGGTTCTTAAATGATAATAAATAGGATTTTATTGTAGAGGGAGTGATAAAAACAAGAATGAAAACTCAAATCTCTTTCCATGCACACACGTGCAATGACTTGCTCTAAGTTTGGTGCAGTTTTTCCTATGTTGAAACCCCAAATGGTTACTGGTTGTGACTTTATTGGGGTTTTTTTGTGACTTTATTGTTTTTTAAATGTGTGTGTGAACTCATGTGTGCTGGTGAAAGTACACATGAATGTAGAGGCCAAAGGACAATCTTGGGTGTTTGTTGTTCCTTAAGAATGCTGCCTGTCATGTTTTGAGACAGAGTCTCTCATTGATTGGCCCAGAGCTTGTTGACTAGGCTAGACTTGGCTGGCCAGCAAGCCCCAGGAATCCATCTGTTTCTGGTTCTCTAGTACTGGGATTCCAATCCTGTGTCACCACACCAGGAATTTTTACCTGGATTCTGGGGATCTAATTCAGGTGCTCATGTTTCTGAGGTGAGATACTCCCAGCCCCAGCTGCTGTGGTCTTATGAAAAGCAGGAGACACACACATGGTTGCTTCTTCTCCTTTGTATGTGCACTAACTGTCTGGGCTCTACCAAAGAGTTTTAAAAAATGCACACAGATTTCTTGGGTAATGTGTCTTATTTTCTATTGGACTAGCTCAACCAATGGTCTGGGAATGAAGTAACCTGATCTCAAGGGCCTGTAGTCCCTTCGCTGCACCGTGAGCTTCCCAGCCTCGGGCTTTGTCTTTTCCCCGAAGTCCCTAGTGGACTTATTCCCTTTTATCAGAACATTCTTCACATTTGCTAAAGTAAAATCAATTTTCTATTAGAATTATGTTTTCTTTTAAAATATTTTTATTTATTTATTTGCAGAGAGAGAGAGAGAGAGAGAGAGAGAGAGAAATGTCACTACAAATGAACTCCAGATGGATGCACCACTGTGCGATTATGTGGGTACTGGGGAATCATTAGGCTTTGCAGGCACGAACCTTCACTGCTGAGCCATCTCTCTAGCCCTAAAATTCTATTTTCCATTAATTAAATCATCATTTGCAATGTGTCCGATAAGTACTTAATATTTGAAATGTGAGGAGTAAAATAATAGAAATGGAGACACATGGGCACTGATTATAAATTTACTTTCAGTCAAAACATTATTTCTCTAGTCTCTTAAAAGAAAGAATGACTCTTTTTCAGGGTAAATGGCATATCATTTTATTTTATAAAGAGCTTCATATTATTCTATTATTGTGGTACACAACAACTAAAATAGGTTTAGAAACTAATTATGAGGTGGCCTATGTTACTCTAAGAATAATTAACATTTAGGGCAGGTGTTAAATTACCTTCAGTATATTTCTAGAATATAAAACCAGAATTATGTTCAAGAAATATACTGTGTCAGAGGGAATGAAAAAGATTTTGAAATGTTTCTTGGGACCACATTACTTGTCTGAAATAGAAGTTAAGAGCATGAATTTTGAACTCAAATAGTCCTTAATTCAAAGACTCAAATCCCAATTTTTCCATTTTTTAAGATTGATCTTAGGCAACTTGTCACACTCAGCCTTTATATCTTCATTTGCATAATGAGAGTTGTATGAGCTACTGCTGAGGAGGAGACATGAATAAATATCTACTCACCCTACATAGGACACCAACGATAGAGACAAAGAAATGATTTCACTCAAATGTAGTTTGGTGGACCAATGAGTTTAATTTGTGCTATTTAAGGAAAATGAGCTACTTATGGGCAGCTATACCACTGAGGAAAACAAAATGTTTCCCAGCCATCATTAACTGCTTATATACCCTCAGGAAGGGTTAAGGCCTCATTTGATCACAGCTGCTGAGAGTTCAGGAAGGTAATTATGTCGTGCTCAGAGGACAGCCTTCCATAACATGGTGATGACAGAATATATCTAATTGAGCAGTTGTTAGTCTTTCATAAGAGACTGTGCACCCAACCTCTCTAGCCAACACCAATTACAAAATTTAAAAAAAAAATGCTATCTTTAAGATTTCTTACTTAACGTCTGCTGTAAAAGTGGCATAACACTGACAAGCTTTAAAGGCTATGAAATTCTTTGTAGTTGTGTGATTTACAAATTGTCTTCCCCAGTGGTTTCCCAAGGTGCTCTGGGCACTGTGGTCACTCTGTGACAATCTCTATGCACATCTGTTCTGGCCATTCTGACTGTGTCAATGGCCAGTTCAGGACTTTTGTTACCAGTAGCCAAAGAAGCTCCCTGTGGTTTTGGAGAGGTAAAAATAGCCAGAAATAGTGACTCATAACAGTCACCATAGGGTGCTATGTTTATTTAAAATGAGAAGAGGAGTGGAGAAAAGTTTTCCTTTTGGTA
>PVHP010045363.1:0-13722 GCA_004024765.1 Zapus hudsonius | reverse complement strand
AATTTCCATTTTCTTGGAAGATCATTTTCCATCCTTTCACCCTGTGGTGATTTCTATCTTTAGAGGCAAGGTGCATTTCTTGAAGGCAGCAGATGGAAGGGCCCATTTATCTGAGCCACCCTGTTAACCTGTGTCATTTTACGGGTGAGTTAAGTCCATTAATATTCAAAGTTATAACTGTGAGGTTTGTGTTAAGCCCTGACATAGTGGAGAGTTTATGGGGTTTGATGTCTCATATGTTATTATGAGCACAGTAATTTTGATTATCATGCTCATCCTCTATTGGACTCTTGAGGTTAGCTGTTCATTTCTTCTGTGTAAAATATCTCCTGCAGTATCCTATGTAAGTTTGGCTTTGTGTTCATATAATAATAGAGCTGGCTTTTATCATTGAACATTTTCATTTCTCCATCTATTGTGATGGATACCTTTGTCTGGTACAGTAGTCTGGGTTGAAAGCCATAACTTTTTTGGCCTTGTGGAGCATTGTTCCAGGCTCTTCTAGCCATCATGGTTTCCAATGAGAATTCTGAGGTAAGTCTGATGGAGTTGCCTTCATATGAGATGTGTTGTTTCTCTCTTGCTGCTTCTAGCACTCTCTTCTTGCTTTCTGTGTTTAGCATTTTAACTAAGATATGTCTTGGGGAGTTCCTTCTGTGATCCTGTCTGTTTAGAGTTCTGTAGTCCTATTGTATCCAGACCAGCCTTTCTCTTGTAAGATGGGATTTTTTTTTCTTCAAAAATTTTGTTGAATATGCTCTGTATGCCTTTGGCTTCTGGGTATCCCCATGATCCTGATATTTGGTCTCTTTAGGCTATCCCACAGATCCCTTATATTTTGTTTACATGATTTTTTTGAATTTATTGAAGTTTTTGGATTTCCTATTAATTTCTTCTGTCTTGCCTTCAAGGTCTGAGAATCTGTCCTCCAGGTTATTAACTCTGGGACTGAGGAAATTAAAGGAGGCTTTTAATAGCTCTGCTTGATTTTTGTTTTCTATTATATTTTTCTCATAGTCTCCATCACTCTGGTGAGCTCCAATTTCCAGTCTAATTTTGTTTTTGTTAATGTTTCAAATTCATTCTTGAATTTGGTTTTGTCCTCATTAAACTTAATCAGCTGGTTTTTTAGTTTCTCCCATTGTTGGTTTACTCTCAATTTGCTAATTGCATTTTTTAAGTCACTCTGATTTTTCTCAATTAAGTCAAGTCTGATGGCAAAGTTTGCATTGTTGAGTTTCAGTTCATTTATGTGTTTTTTGAGTTTCTAGCTAAGCCAATATCATGGTCAGAGCGTATCATTGCAGTTGTGATCTGGGGTTATTTTACTCTCATTTTGCAGTTGTACTTCTGTTGTCTCCTCTACATTTTCAGTGGCATCTTTCATTGTGGGAATAGGGGGCCTTGGTTGGCGAATTTTAGCTTGATATATTGTATTTATTTTTGCATTGGGTCTTCACTTTTCTGGATAAAGATTCAATTTTCTCAGTGAGGGAGCCAATGTAGGCCCCATAGGGTATTCACTGAGTGTTCTGTTCTAGGTTCTGGTTGGTTCCAGACAACATTGCAACACTACAGGTGCATGAGGTGCAAGGGTCACAGGTTTGTATCCAGCTGCTCTGGACTGGTGGCTGGTGTCTAAGATGCTTTGAAGGGCAGAGAACTTCTCTGGCTGAAGTTACCACTGTAACTTTCCACACTGGCTTAGGCATATCCAGAGCAGTCCTGCTTATTTCTCTCCCCTACCATATCCCACCTGGGTGGATTGTCAGAGTCACCCGGTTGCCTTCCTTGCAGGTGCCTGCCAGAGAGCTTTCACTCCCTAATTAGGTTCAGATCAAGCTTCTCCCTGGGTGATGGATGGCAGGTTCAGGGTATGTGTGTGTCTGTAGGGATATAAAAGTCTTATTTCTTCAGTGATTGATCTATTTTTGGTTTGTAGATGTTGTGGAGGTTACAAATGTCACTACTTCTCTGGGTTTACGGCTGCTACTTGAGTTGTGTTTGGTTTGGGGCAGTACAGATTAATGGTACACAGGCTCCAACCAGTTCACACCTACAATCTAGGGTGTAGTCCCCTAACACTCTGCCATCCCTGTACTCCAGGCCCAAACATGCAGGGCCTCTCTCTAGCCTGGGTTTCCCAGGCCTCACATATACTGTTGTCCCCAGAACACCATCCCAAGTACCCTGGTACCCTGAGTTCTCAGGACACACACCAGGTCACCTCACCAGGCTCAGGTACAGGCCATGGTTGCACCACAGTCCCCAGAGCTCAGGTCCCAGACACACCATGCTTCTCACCAGCCCCAAACCTGCTTTGTCCCTCACTAGATTCTGGGTGCACAGAACACTGGGGTATCACTAAACTTAAACTCACCAAGCACCTCTCACACCTGTCCCACGAAACACACTATGTGCTAATCTCAAGCAGCCAGGCCCACTTACATTGATGCTCTGGGTGCTTAGTCTCTGTTCCAGTCACACAGGTCTCCAGAGTGGATTGAGATGTGCAGACCCTGGAACCCCTAGAGCTCAGTCCAATCCATGACAATCTCTTTACCAGCCTGGGGTGCAGTGTGCCCAATCCTACCTTGAATCCCACTGACTTGGGGTGCCTAGGCTCCAAACTCACTGACAGCATTAGGCCCCAGCTTACTCTGTACCTTGCCCACCTAGAGTGCCCCACCTCTAAACACTCTGACTCCCCTAATGCTATGGGCTCAGACACACCATTCTCACACCCTCACCAGACTTTTTTAAGGGTTATCTATCCTTGTCAACCTGAAATGAGTAGTGACTCCCTTCTTTGTTGATATGGCTCAGATGGCTGGGTGTGTAGCTCCTCCCTTCCAAAACCTTGAACTGTGGGCCAACACTGCTTCTCTCCCAAAACCCTGGCTGGTGGCGATTTCCTACAGCAGCTGGAGCTGGAGTAGAATTTTTCACAGTTTTGGTTTCTGCAGCAGCTATTGCCTGGAGGCTGCACCACCCCCAAACCCTCACCCCCAGAACTGCCTGTCCACAATTTTAACAGTTCCTTTCCTGAACATTTTCAATCTTTCTATTATACTTTTGGATCTTTCTCACTGCAAACCTGGCTAAGATCCTTGAGCAGTAACCATGTCACAGCCTACATGCTATGCTATCTTGAAATTTCTTCTACCACACAATTTAGTCCATTACTTTTGAATTTAGCTTCACTCACAATTCTAGAACACAGGCAGATGCAGCCAGATGCTTTTCAAGACTATAACATGAATATCCTCCCATCCAATTCCCAAAGGAGTTCTTATTTTCCTATGAAACCTAGTAAACCTGGCCTTCGCTATTCATATTTAGATCAGCATTCTAGCATTCCTCACTCCTGCCAGAATGTAAGTTCTTTTTGCAATAGTCTGGAGTTACACTAGCCTATAACTCAAACTCTTCCATATTCCTCCCATAAACCAATCTCAAATGCCCAAGAACCACATTATTGAGCTTTGTACAGCAAAAGTAGCAACCCCGCTTCTCTGTATCAATTTTTTGTATTTATTACTTTTCTAATTGCTGTGACAAAATATCTGAGAAGAAACAATTTAAGGAAGGAGAAGTTTATTTTGACTCACAGTTTGAGAGGTCTATCTTAGAGGGGAAGATATGGCATATGGCTCCATGGCAGCAGGCGCATGGGGAAGCTTGCTGACACTTCTATAGATCAGAAAACAAAGGGAGATCTAGTAAGGTTTTTTGTAGACATGCACAAAATTATTATATAAAATTTATATTGCAAGACCCAAGCACTTGTATAAGATAAGCAATAAAGAAAGCAAGAATAGGGAGGGGAGGGCAGTGGGGAATTGGGGATAACAACTCATCGTTTGCCCACTAAATGTTGTAACTCATTATGGACAATAAAAAAATTAAAAAAAAAAAAAGAAAGCAAGAATAAAATTTAAGGAATCATTCTACTAGGTAGATATCTATGATGGTTAATCTCAGTTGTCAAGTTGATTGGATTTGGAATCACTTTGGAGACAAGTCCCTGGGTAAGTCAGTGAGGGAGCTTCTAAATAGGATAATTGTGGTAGGAAATCCCATACTAAATGTGGGGCAACATTCCACTAGCTGGAGTACTGGACTGAATAAACAACAAAAAGCCAGCTCCTTCTTTGCATCCTGATTGTACAGGCAATGTGACCCATCTCCTTAATTTCCTGTTGCCATGACTTCCCCACCATTATAGACTGTGTTCTCAAACTATAAGCAAAATAAACTCTTAATTAAGTTGCTTTGGTCAGGTATTTTTTTTTCACACCAATGAGAAAAGTAACTAAGACTAAGAATTGGTACCAGGAGCAAGATTGTTGACCACATGCTCATAGGCCTTTGTAATGGGCTTATGGGATGAATGTGGAAGAGTTTGGACTTTGTGCTAGAAAAGCCCTAAAGTGCTACAAGCAGAACTCAATGAGCCATTTTCATTGGAGTTTAGAAGACTCAAGTGTCAAGAGAAACAAAGACAGTGGAGGCCAGGCTCATTAAGTTTCAAATAGGGTTAAAGTTCATGTATTCTGGAAAAGAATATGTCTGCATTCTGACTGTGTCCTGAGAACTTGAATGAGGCTGAATTCAAACACAATACGCTAAAGCTAGGCATGGTGGTGCATGCCTTTAATCCCAGCACTTGGGAGGCAGAGGTAGGAGGATCACTATGAGTTTGTAGTCAGCCAGAAACTAAATAGTAAATTCCATGTCAGCCTGGGCTGACCCTACCTCAAAAAAAAAGTAAGACCCTACCTCAAAAAATATATATATATGTATACATACATATATACATATATATGTGTGTGTATACATATATATTTTATGCCATATATATTTATATGGCAAATTTATTTTGTGGAGGAAATCTTAGGACAGAACAGCATCCAGGCTGTGTCACAGTTACTGCTTACCATTTATATCCTGCTCTATAGTGAGAAAGAGCAATTGGAGCAAAAAGTTATGAAATGTATGCAGTTTAGTGAATAATGTAGCATGATCAAACAAACTTAAATATGCAGACAAAGTAGATTCAAATGCAGCTGCAATTGTTCAAGGGATTAGCACCACCAAAGAGAAACCTAATCCTCTACACTAGGACAAAAGCAAAGGTGTCCTG
The DNA here is from genome assembly GCA_004024765.1 of Zapus hudsonius. Taxonomy (NCBI): domain Eukaryota; kingdom Metazoa; phylum Chordata; class Mammalia; order Rodentia; family Dipodidae; genus Zapus; species Zapus hudsonius. The sequence continues at coordinate 8,576 of PVHP010045363.1, read as the reverse complement.
AGGGCAAGACTCCACCCATAAAAGTCTCCATCTTGTGAAAATCTGAATATATTTGAAAGGACAGAGCCTAAACTGAAAATTCAGCTGAAGTGGTTGCATAGACCACCAAGGGAAATGGTTCCCCAAGGTCACTCTTGAAAGCACACAGAAGCCAATCAACTCTAGAGTCAGGTTACATCTCCAGCTGGCAGTAGAACTGAGCAGCATTGTCTACATGGTACTGATTTCATGGGCACAAAAATTGAAAGGTTGAGGGGATCATAGTCTTTTACCTCTGTTATAATGAGGCAGACAATGTGTGGTAGGAGCAGAGCTCCTGAAAGGAGACCCTGAGAGGATTCTTTATTAAACTGTCATGACAAAACTTGGTTTCAGTGAAGATCCCAGGATGTTGGAGATGCCAGAAGCATACCATATCTTCTGAGGAAAGCTGCAGGCATAGAGTGGAGCCAGACCAAGAAAAAAGCAATGTATGCACCAGGTAGAGGAGATGGAAGGGTGGGGCTACCCTTTGGAGCCCAGATGATCCATCAGATGCCCAGATTCTGGCCGTGGAGTTGTTGGGTTTGGTATTTCCTTGAAGTGTTGTAGCCTTTGGCTCAATTTTTACTTGCTGTCACACCCATTCCTCTGGTTTGGAATCCAACTGCACATGGGAAGTATGTGTAGTGGATTAAATAAAATGTCTCTCATAGACTCACATGTTTTGAATTCTTGGTCCCTAACTGGTGACAATTTGGGATGGAAATAGAACTTTTGGGAGGTAGTTCCTTGGGGAGCATGTATTGCTGGGGGTGAACCTTGGGACTTTATAGTCTAGACCCCATTGCCAATGATAACTAGTGCACTCTGGTAGTTTGAATCATATGTCCCCTATGGTGTCATGTGTTCTGAATGCTTGGTCCCTAGTTAGTGGCAACTTGGGTGGTAGTACATTGGTGGAGGAGCTGTGCTGCTGGGAATATGCTAATAGGTTTATAGCCAATTCCAGCTTTCCAGTGTTAGCTCAACTCATTATCTTGCTACTTTCTGCCAGGTGCTATGGCCATAAGTGATATCCAGCCTCTGCTCTACTATCTGTTCTTGGCTAAGCTTCCCCTTGAGACAATAAGCCAAAATAAACTCTTTCCTCCCATCAGCTACTTTTGGTTTGGTGTTTTGCCTCAGAAACAAGAAGCTGACTACAACACTCACTCTTGCTGCTTCTTTCCTGTCACTGTGACAAGATGTGATGCCATGGCTTTCTGTTTTATCATGCTTTCTCTAAAACAATGAAACTTCTCCTCAAAGATATAAGCTGAAATAAACTCTTTTCTTTGGTACGTTCCTTTTACTCTGGTTTTTGTCCCAGCAATGAGAAGATAACTGCTACAGAAAAAAGGCACCAAGAAGTTGGACTTTTGCTGCAATAACCCTCACCATATGGCTCTTAGGATTTTTTTGGAGGGGGTATGTTTTAGGATGTATATTAAAGGAGCTATATAAGTCCCAGGAGCCAGACATGGAGCTGCATGATTTGCTGTTTGCCCCACTGGTTCTAAATCTTTAATTGTTCCAGTCTTTCCTTGCTTTTCTCCTTTTTAGAGTGGCAGTGTATACTCTGTGCTATTATATTGGGAGTATGTGATTTTATGAGTTCAAGGCCAGCCTGAGACCACATAGTAAATTCCAGGTCAGCCTAGGCTAGAGCAAGACCCTACCTGGGAAAAAAAGTCTCTGACCAATTTGGTCTAATTAAAGCCTCCATTGGTCTTAAAATATTGGCATCAGACAAAGTGAGCCCTGGAATCAAAGGGCTCCAATGGCACATGAGGTTTTTCTCAGTGGGTAAAGTGCTTGCCATGAAAGTGTGGGCTTAGATATTCAGAATCCATATAAATGCCAGGAGTGATGGTGTGCACCTGTAATCCCAACTCTGGGGAGGTGGAGACAGGGAAATCATAGGATTTACCGGCTATCTAGACTAGCTGAATCAGTGAGTTCTAAGTTCAACCAGCACCCTGTCTCAATAAATAAGGTGGGGTGTGATAGAGGGAGACACTTTATTTCTGGCCTCCACATGTATACACATACATGTGCAAGTGTACCCACACCCACATGCAGACCACACATATATGCAAAAGAAAAAAATGAGGTCTTGAGAATACAGGTGGCATTTTTATACTGCTGAAAGCTTGGCTTTGAGAGAATTGTAGCCTCTGAAATGATAAAGGTAACCTGGTAAATGAGGGTGTGAACTAGCCTGAAGGCAGTCACTCCACAGTTAGTGGGTCTCCTCACAAGGACTGGAAGTTTAGTAGGGTTTAGTGGTTTAAATGTGTGGCCCCATAGACTCAGACTTGAATCTTGAGTGGGTGGAGCTCTACTGAAGAAGAGGTATGTCACTGGGGTGGATCCTGGAGTCTAGCCCTAAGGTATGTTAGGGGCAGATTTTGTCCAGCCCTAAGATGTGTGGAGAGCAATTGGTGAACTCTGACTGTTGGTGGTGTCTCTCTGCTTGGATCAATGAGAAGAAGCAAGCTTTTCCCCACCATTTATGGATTTGTAAGCCTGAAATAAAACCTTTCCTCCCATAAGCTGCTTTTGGCAGATATTTGTCTCTATAGAAAGAAGCTGACTGCAACATAGAGTTCAGCACTCCTGATCTAAAAGGGCTGGAAACTGGCATTGGGTGAGAAACCTCAGGTACGAGCCATCATACCATGTGATGAAAGAAATTTGAAGTGTGTAGCGAGTTTCTAAAAACAATAACAGCAGAACAGGAACCTATTATATTACACACTTGTGAACAACAGTGAAAGTGTGAAAAAAATCTAAGTGCAGAAGTGATCAAAATGCATTCCATCGGAGGCCCCGGCGCCCCACGGGAGCAGCGCTGGGGACCCGGCGTTGGAGGCCGTCCTGGTCACCATTAACCCCAGGTGTCTGCGGATCTGCTGGGCTGTGACTCCCCAGCCACCCAAGCTAACCTCCGGCTGTGGGAGGGGGCTGCCCTCGCTGGGCAAAGGGTGGGGGCTGGGCCCGGCAGCCACGTGGGCTGAACCTCTGTCCACAGTGCCGTGGGGAAGACGTGCCTTCCCGGGAGAGTACATCCCCACCGTTTTTGACAACTACTCGGCTAACGTGATGGTGGACGGGAAGCCAGTCAACTTGGGCCTATGGGACACTGCTGGGCAGGAGGACTACGATAGGCTGCGGCCACTCTCCTATCCTCAAACTGACGTTTTTCTGATCTGCTTCTCCTTTGAGAACGTCCGTGCCAAGTGGTACCCAGAAGTACGGCACCACTGCCCCCACACGCCCATCCTTCTGGTGGGCACCAAGCTGGACCTCCGTGATGACAAGGACACCATAGAGTGGCTGCGGGACAAGAAACTGGCGTCCATCACCTACCCACAAGGCCTGGCCATGGCTCGAGAGATTGGTTCTGTGAAGTACCTGGAGTGCTCAGCCCTCACTCAGCGGGGCTGAAGACGGTGTTTGACAAGGCCATTCGGGCAGTGCTCTGCCCACCCCCAGTGAAAAAGCCGGGCAAGAAGTGCACCGTCTTCCAGAGCCCCTGCTGTGCCAGCCTGGCTAAGGAGCCAGTCCCAAGTGTGCCCTCGTGTTGAGCTGTCTGATGTCTCTAAGTCTGCTGTGGGTAGTGATGTGGGTGGGGAGGGGAAGCATGGGGACAAGGCTGGGGTAATGGGGTCCCGCCCCCTCTGCCTCCTCTTTCTGGGGTGCAGCTCCAGCCTTCCCTGGCCGCCATGGGAGGCCGGGAGGGAGCAGGGTCTCCCTCAGGGCTGCATGGGTGGGTGCAGGGCAGCTCCAGGATGGGCTTCCGTGGTGGGGAGGGTGGGGTGGGTTCTGTCCATCATGTCTCAGGAGGGGGGTCAGCCCCTTCTTATTTTATACAATAAACATTCTCCACCTCCAAAAAAATGCATTCCATCTGCCCATCCATCCATCCTTCTGCTCATTTGCCTGTCTGTTTTTCCACCTGCCCATAAATCCATCTTTCCACCCATCTACCCATTGTCCACTCACTTTCCCAACCATCCATCCATCCATTCATCCACCTGTTTATCTGTCTATCCAGCCATCCATCTGTTCATTCATTCCTTTACTCAGAAGACCTTTGTAGGGTTCTGAGAGTCCACCTCGTGCCAGTCCCTGAAACATACCTTCATGCTTGACCAGCTCATGGCCTCCTAAGAAAAGGGGCTGCATATCCAGTGCCCTTAGCTAGTAAGATGCCCTTCCTTATACCCTCAGTACAGCCTACATTTGCTTATCAAACAGCATCACAACTATTTGTCTGTGGGCTGTAAACTTCAGGACAGAAAGACTCATTCACAAGACTAACACATGTAGTACCATCCCTGGGCTCTGCATGGATTAATAATGCACAGCAACCTGAAAAAGTGGGAATTTCACAGCTAAAGAAAACAGAGACATGGGATGAGTTACCCAGTGTCAACAAGTGGTTCAACTCAGTTGTTGTTCAACACAGTAACCACTTGGCTCCAGAACCTGAGCAAGCCATGGGGCTCTGTGTTCACTGCAAGATCTCAGAACCTAGGGCAGCACCAGGTTGTTGAGAACCTCAGCAGTGTGGTCATGGGGAGCCAGGGAAGTAGTCAAGTGAGTGTGAGGTGTTGAGAAACAGGAAAGAAGTGCTGTCCACAGGCTGGCACCAAAGCCAAGGGAGAGGAAGGAAGGAAGGATGAAAGAGGAGCAAGAAAGCACTGGGAAGGGGGGGCTCAGAAGCCCATGAGGCTGGAGTGTGTGGTTTGAAGGCTGAGGTGCTCGGGTAAAGCTGATCCTGAGGGCCTGTCTCTTGCCCAGCACCAGCGAGAAATCCTCCACACATTAATGCCCAGGAGACAGAAACATTCAGAACTTTCTCGTGGAAGGGCCCTAATGGGAAACCCAGGTCAGGAGAATGGCTGAGAGCCACTGACAGACCCTGAGACCTGGGCAAGGAAACATACTGGGGACATAGATAAGACTTGGAGTGAAACAGCTCAGTCTGGTGTGAGTAGCTGATGCTACCAGCACCCTGAATGCCTACTATGTGCAGGCACTGTACTCTACACTGTCCTTGAGAAAACCTAGTTTTGACATTCCAGCAATACTGACAAATAGGTTTACTCCTTATTTTATCTTCAAGTTTCCACAGGCAGCAACATTGGGGTGTATGCACCAAGCCCCAGGCACTATGGAAGGACATCCAGGTCATTTGCACTCAGCAAATAGCAGGACACAGTGACAACTGACCAGCTTTGTGAGATGTGGGGGCAGAGCGCCAAGCTACAAATCATGCCATGTCACCATGAAAGCCAGAGTAACCAGCCGGCGTCTCTGTGTGACCTGCTGACTCCAGCTGTCTTAGCTCAACCGGATCTATTGACGATTCACTAATCCAGCTGATAGCTTGGTAGCTGACCCACAAGCTTGGCCATTCCTGAGCCCAAGACGATTCCCAGCCTGCTCCCAAGCCCTTGGATTAGTTGGTGTTAGTCATTAGTAAAGAGTCGCCTTCAGAATCGGCACCACCTAGGTGGCCCAGAGCACCCTAGACTGCAGGAAGTAGGTGCCCTGAATGTCTCACATGTCCTTCCCCAGCCTTTCTGGTTTGATGTACTGTTGCTGATCGTCTTAGTGAATTTCATTTCTGACACGCTGAAGTGAACTGAATTGTTGTCCCCCTCCCCCCTAAAATATCTCTGCATCCCAATCCCCAGACTTTGGACTTGTGACCCTATGTGGAAAAAATTTACAGATGTGATTAATAATTCTGACTTGAAGGGCTGGAGAGATGGCTCAGCCATGAAAGGAGCTTACTTGCAAAGCTGACAGTCCTGGTTCAATTCCCCAGTACCACCTAAAGTCAGACACACAGGGTGGAGTTCATCTGGTGTACCCATTCTCTCTCTCTCTCTCTCTCTCTCTCTCTCTCTCTCTCTCTCTCTCTCTCTCTCTCTTCATAAATAAATAAAATTTTAAAAAATTAAAATAATTCTGAGTTGAAGCAATTGTCCTGGTGGGCCCTAAACCCATGGCCAGGGACCAGTATGCTTTCATGAACAGGTAGAGGACTTGAGAAACAGGAAGAGAAGACCATGTGATGCAGAAGCAGAGGTTGAAGGGCTACAGGCACTTGTCAAGGAATAAGTGAGACACCTTCTGTGGGGACAGGTGACTCTGCTCACATTTTAATTTCAAGCTTCTGGCCTTTTCCAGCCACCCACCCCTATTCATTATGACAGCCACAGAGAGGTGGCCGCGGTGTCTGACTGGGAGCCTGAGCTGCTGTTTGCAGGAGGACCTGTGATCTCATCCCTCAGCCCCAGGAGCCACAAGGTTCTGTTCTGCCCTTGGCTGGGAAGGGAATCCCGAGGTTGCATCTGCTACTTGGGTGTGGAGCCCTGGGCCGAGCAGATGAGAAATGGGCCTATTAATAAACGAATAGAGCCAGAGGGCAGGTGCAGGGTCGACAAAGGGCGCTATCAAGGTCAGAGGCCCAGTCCCAGGAAACAAGAGGACAGTACAGGCAGAAGCCATGCCCTGGGAGGGAGGTGGGGGCAGAGCAGGGGCACTTGGGGCCTCTCCACTCTGTGCTATGGTTCCTTTCTGAGCAAGAATGACCAGCTGGCCTACAAGTCATATCTGGTGTCTGCAAAGGGCAGGTCCTGCTGGGAAGGAGCATTTTTTTCCTAGTGTCTCAGGGCCTGTCCCTGAATACAAGCAAGGGTGCCCCAGAGGGCGCCCTGTGCTGCCCACACCCGGTCTGTGGGCAGTTATGCCTGACAACGTTCTGCTACTTTAAAGAAGGTTGTATCACGTTGTGTGGATTGCCATGTCTTGGGGTGGAGGGTTTGGGGGTGGTGTTCAGATTTGGGCATCACACAAAGGGCACCACGCCAAGAATGAGGGCCAAGAACCACTGCTGGTCAGTGGTTGATTTGGACCAATAGTCACCACAGCCCATCTGCTGCTGGGCACAGCCAGCCCAGAGGAAATCACAGTATGCAGGCTGCCTTGCTCAATCCTAGGCAGATGTACCCCAGGGGTCCTGAGAGCTCGAAGCAGCTTTCTTTCACAGCATGAACCATCTCTGCCCTGGTTACCAGCTAGCCCTGGACTAGCTTATATCTGGAACCATATCAGGGCTGGCATCCAGTTTTCTACACCCTTACGCACAGTGCCTTGTAGTAGCTCTGGCAGGGAGAAGCATCGTGGGAGACTTTCTTGCTCAGATTCAAGGATTTGACTGATAAACCTCAAATCCCAACTTCACCCCATCTTCTGTGTGACCCAGAACAAGTCAGTCCTTGTCCATAAAATGGTAACAATGGCCCTACTTTGCAGCTCCTGGCAGAGTTGGAAGGGGCTATAAGTGTAACCAAAGCTCTAATTCCTTCAAGGAAACCTTCAAATTTTTACTTTCACTTTCATCATTCTTCTTGAGAATGTGTGCCACAGAAGCAAGAGTCCACTCCACTCGACACTCCCAGCAAGACACAGTGTGCTCCCAGGCTGGCCTCTGCATGCTGGGAATGTTCTTAGGACACTTGGGCATCTGCAGCTCCCATTCAGGGCTCAGGGCTTCGGCCCAGGTGGTCACAGTCAAGGGACCTGAATTCTGGACATGAAACCAAACCCATACCTTTCTCACTCATTTGCCATGCCCTATTGCGCTTGCAGAAGTTCAGTTATGGCCCTTCAGGGGTGAGCTCATGTTCCTCTACACACAGAATCTGCATGCGTTAGGGGTTACCGACAGAAATTGACCAAACACTTCTGTAAGGAGCCACAGGTACTGCTCCCAGACTCTTGCACAGTCTTGGTCAGGTTAAAATGAGGATTGTCATACCCAACTGGAAAAGTGAACACAGGCTAGCAGCTCACCATTCTCCCTGGTGCCAGACAAGTTAGATGCTCGGTTATGAGGCTCCTCCCTCCTCCTCTTACCCCCAACCCACCTGGAGTGAGCTATACAATATGCTGCAGGCCCCAGGCTCACAACTGCCCAGAGAGAGCCCAGGAGACCTGAGAAAGCATCAGGGGCTCCATCCGCTAGAAGCCACTTCCTTAGTAGAAGCCTGAAGGAAAAGAAGGAAGCCATCAGAAGCTACAAGGCTCTCTCTGGGATTCAGGGGGATGCTGGCACTCCTCTGTCGAGGGGGTGCTCATCATCTTACTGAGCAGAACTGAACTTGACCCTCCTCCTGAGCCCCTACACATGAGCACGCATGCACACAACCCACTCACTTCCCAGTGTCCAGGTCTGAGTCTGGTCAGTCACCCTGCCACCATGCCACATGCCATCTTAAGGCGTCAGATGTTCCAGACCTCCCACATAGTTAGAGTGGCCTCAGTTCTACTCACATCTCTCAGGACTCCCATCCAGAGTGACTGCCCTTTGCAGCAACTCTGAACTCTGCTGCTGTCAACCCATAGGACACTTGTTCTGGCCTGGACATGAACCTCATGTGTGGACTGGAGGACCTCCAAGAGTATTAGGGATTCCTCAGACAACCTGGAGACCTGACAGATACCAGGTTCATACAAATGGAATTCCTCTGACA
>PVHP010045362.1:0-13781 GCA_004024765.1 Zapus hudsonius | reverse complement strand
TTCTCTCCCTCTCTAATTCTCATTGTTCATTGCTGACCACCACGTGCCAGGCTAGCTGGTCTGCAAGCTTCTGGGAAATCCTCCCGCCTCTACCTCCCATCTCAGCATCAGCGTGCTGGGAACACATGGACGCCCCCATGGGTTCTAGCTTTTACATGGGGTCTGAACTTGGGTACTCAGACTTGTGCAGCAACAAATGCTTTATCCAACAAGCCTGATCCACAGCCCTATCTTTTCCCATTCCTTTATTGCAATCTGTTTGTCATTGAATCTAAAATATTTCTCTGGAAGACAATATATAGTTATATCTCTTAAAAAACTTTATTCATTTGCAAACAGAAAGGGGTGGATGGGTATCCAGGGCTTCTTACCACTGCAAACAAACTCTAGATACACGCTCCACTCTGTGTGTCTGGTTTTACATGGATACTAGGGAAATGAACTGGGACACGCAGGCTTTGTCAACAAGTGCCTGTGACTGCTGAGTCATTTCCTAACCCCTAGATGTAGCAACTTGGAGACAGATGACTAAGGAATGCCTGTCTTCACCTAGAAAGGCCATTCTTTTGGAACACACAACTTTGGGATGGGAGTAAAAGAACATTTTATAGTCAGACTAACCTTGTTTGCTAAGAATGATAGTGACAGGGGTAGCTATGTTCTCCCTCATGTAATTTAGTGACCGACCGTTCAACCACTGCCAGCAGCCGTTCTGGCCGAAAGGTGCCCTCGGTGTCAATGTACATGGCTTTGCCTTCACCTCCACCACGGTCAATGGGAAGCTAGAGAGAGAAAAGGAACAGTGGAGAAATGATCACTTTTTCATAGTTGATCAGGTCGCCCACGATGCACTCATATTCCTCCCACATCTAATAGTGGAAAGGGCACAGCATCTTTAATGAGACACACCTAGCATGGTGTCTGTGGCGGCTTGAATAAAGTCCCTATGAACTCTTGTGTTTGGAATATTTGGTTCCTGGCTGATGGCGTTTGGGAGGTGGAACCTTGCAGGAAGTGGTGTTGCTGGGATGAACCTTGAGGTCTGTTAGCCCCCAGCTTGCTAGTGCTGGTTGGCACCCCTTCCTGCTGCTGAACTCCACCTGATATTGACAAGGAGGGATGTCCAGCCTCTACTCATGCCATGCCTCTCCCTGTCATCATGAAGTGCCCCCTGAAGACTGTAAGCTTTCCTCCCATCAGTTTATGTCTTTGGGTGCTTTATCCCAGCAATGAGAAGGCAACTGGCTCCAGAGGAGTGGGGTCACTGCTGCTAGAAACCTAACCATCTGACTTTTGGCCTTTTAGAACTGATTTGTAGGAGGGATGTAGAAAGATTTGAAGCTTTGGTCTAAAAGACTCCTTGCAATGCTATAAGCAGAATGTGATGGACCATTTCTTTGAGACTTAAAAGATTTAAACACATGAAGAACTATGGGCTTCCCCCAGAGGGTTGAGGACAGGAAGGAGGGAAATAGGGGTACCATCAAAAGACTTGATCAAATAATGTTTCTGATTATTGACAAATGTTAAAAAAAAACAACAACAGGGCTGGAAGGATTGCTTAGTGGTTGAGGCACTTGCCTCCAGTGCCTAGGGCCCCCGGTTCGATTCCCCAGGACCCACATAGGCCAGACCCACAAGGTGGTGGCCCTGGCGCTCTCTCTCTCTCTCTCTCTCTCTCTCTCTCTCTCTCTCTCTCTCTGCTTGAAAACAAATAAATTTTTTTAAAAAAACAACAACAAACACATGGTCTGTGATGCTTGGCTTATGAGATAAAGAGCTTTGCCCAGACTGGCTAGAGGCAGTTTGTGTGAGAGGCTCACTGCATTCTTTCTACATCTCAAGAACTTGTGTGGGGCTGTGCTGTGTAGAAAAGGAATGTGAACAGGTGGATATGGCACTGAAGGAAATGACATCTGGGATGAAACTCCTGCCCGTTCAGCTTCAATTGTTTGAGAGAGTACCATCATTGGATTGGGCCAGCCGTTCTGCACCAGAACAGCAGGAAGAATGCGACTCTTGAAAGCAGGGTTCCTGGATGCTGAAGGAGTGTCCTACTCCTCAGTCAACTTTAATCCCCAGATTAACAAATCTGGCAGCCCCCCCCCTATAACAGATGCAGAAAAGAGAGGGTCACTGGATTGGCTGCTGGCTTGGGATGGAGTTATCCTGGGGTTGTGAAATATGGTGGTTTGAATTAACTGTTCCCCATGCTCCCAGCTGATGGCAACTTGGAGGTGGAGCCTTGCTGGAGGAAGTGTGTGGTCGGGGATGGAAAGTGAGGTCTTAGCCCCTAGTTTGCCGGTGTTAGTTGGCTCACTCTCCTGCTACTGTTGGCCAGGAAGTGGTCTCCAACCTCTGCTCTACCGTCTTTTCCAGGCCATCATGAACTTCTCAAGACAGTCAGTAAATAACACACTTTCCTCCTACCAGCTGCTTTTGGTCAGCAACGTGAAGATAACTGCCATAAGGGCTCATTTCTGTAATCCCACTTCAAGAGGCTGAGGCAGGAGGATTACCACGAGTCTAAGCCCAGCCAGGACACAGTCCCTGGCGCATCCCCTCCACAGCGCAGCCGCGAGGACCCCGAGCTCGTCCCGGCCGAAGTCCGCAGAGGGGCGTTCGGGGCCCCGTCTCGGCACCCACACGGCTGGGGGCTTCTTCCCAGGAGGGTCGCGTCCCACCACGTCTCACTCGCCGCTCGTCCCGAGGCGGAGACTCCGCGTCCTTCCGAAATCCCGCCGAGCCCTCCCGGGCCTGCGCGGAGGGACCGCCTCACGACCACTTCCGCTTCTGCTCGTCCGACGGACTACATCTCCCAGCATGCACCGCGGCGGGCGCTCGCAGCTTGCGGCCCGGGGCTCTGCAGGCCTCAGCGCCCTGGAGCTGAAGGCGCTGGGGAAGTTGGGCTCTTGGGTCGGAGCCCGCGGTGGGAAACTCGGTCTCGGTGATGGGGTGATCGTGGGACCCCGAAGAAGGCGCAGAAGCCAATGAAGGCAACCTTGCCGTGTGCACCAGAACGTTGCTCGTCGGTTTGCTGTTTACGTAGCCGAAACTGGATTCAAAGTCGCTCCATAAAAGGGAATCTGGGGCTGGAGAGATGGCTCAGAGCTTAAGGCGTTTGCCTGCGAAGCAGGACCCGAGTTCGAGTCCCCAGTACCCACATAAAGGCAGATGCACAAGGTGGCGCGTGTGTCTTCAGTTATTTGCAGTGGCCGAAGGACCTGGCAAACCCTTTCTATCTTCCTCTTCCTCTCTCAGATTGGTGAATCAAACATAAAAATCATGAATTTACTGATAGCTTAATGTCATTTAAAAAAGGGGGTGGGGGGAAGATGATCTTGAGCTTCTTGCCTCCAGCTCCTCAACACTTGTGCCTGTATGCAGTTCTTGGGAGCTAGAAGATCCCTAGCCTCTAATTTTTAAATTAATTAATAGATAGACTTATTTGCACGTGTGTGAAAGAGAGACAGTGTGGACCAGCGTCTCTCAATGCACTGCTGCAAACAATGCTGTCACGCTTTATCCTGTGACGAATCCCGTGCCTGGAACTCACGATGTAGCCCAAGATGACTTCAAACTCCGCAGCCTAGGCTGAACCCAAACACACAATCTTCCTGCTTAGCTTCTTCAGTCCTGGGATTCCAAGTGTGAGGGACTGCTCTTCCCTCGAGATTCCGGTTTTAAAAGACTGAGTTTCTCTGGCAAGGAGGAGGTGAACGACAATAGCAGATGAAACAGAAAGAGGATGGAAAGGAAGAACCTTTCAAGGAAGAGTACCATCTAGAATAGGACGAAAGCATTCATTAGTAGGTGGAGTGGTGGCACAGGTCAATAATCCCAGGCCTCCCCACGTGGATCAGAAACTCAAGGTCATCCTTGGCTCCTGAAGGAGTTAAGGCCAGCATGAGACCCTGTCTCAAAAGAAGAAAGTATTGGGGCTGGGGAGATGGCCCCAAGGACAAAAGCACTTGATCAGAAAGCCTGTTTCTTTCCCTAGCACCCATGTAAAGCCAAACACCCAGTAGTGCATGCAATTGTTGATTTGCAGAGGTAAGAAAGAGATCGTGGTATGCCAACACACACAAGTGTTAACAGAGCTGGAGAGATGGCTGGGGAGTTAAGGAACTTGTCTGCAAAGCCTAAAGACCCGAGTTCGAGATGGCACAAAGTGGCATACATCTGGAGTTCATTTGCAGTGGCTGGAGGCCCTGGAACACCCGTTCTCTGTCTGTCTCTCTGTCTGCAAATACAGGATTTTTTTTCTCTGAGATAAGATCTCACTCTAGCCCATTCTGACCTGGAAGTCACTATGTAGTCTCAGGTTGGCCTTGAACTCACTGTGATCCTCCTATGTCTGCCTTCAGAGTGCTGGGATTAAAGGCTTGTGCCACGACCCCTGACTATATATTTATTTTTAAAAAGTATTAAAAATAGCTGAAAACCAAGAAGTTATGTTTAGTTTAGGGTATGATGAGACATAAGAATAAGTAAAAAGCTTTGATCTTGGGAAATCATACGAAGGTTTTAAGAAAACTAATCACATAATTATATCTTTTCCTCCACCAGTACTTAATTTATTTATTTTGTTTCTTTGTTTCAAGGTAGGGTCTTGCTCTCGTTCAGACTGACCTGGAATGCGGTCTCAGGCTGGCCTTGAACTCACAGCAATCTTCCTACCTCTGCCTCCTGACTGGGAGTTTAAAAGGCATGTGCCACCATGCCCAGCTTCTCCTAATTATTAATGTCTTGAGGATTAATCCAAGGGCCACATGCTAAGCAAGTGTTCTGTGACTGAGTTACATCCCAAATCCTCCACCCTTTTATTTTTACTTTTTTATTTTCAGACAAGGTTGAAAATAAGTTGCTCTCAAATTGCCTCTGTAGCACAGGCAGGCCTGGAACTACCCCTCCTCCTGCCTCAATCTCCCACATAGTTGGGTCACAGGTCTGTGCCTGTAAGTCTGGCTGTGGGGTACTTTAAAGTTGACAAAACTTTTGTTTAATCTGCATACTTTGAGCATTGAAGTATAAATTTCAGAAGAGGATGAAATCAAAACACCATAGAAGCGCCTGAAGTATTTCAGACAAGAGACAAAGGAATTTTCAAAAAAAGAGACAGAGGTGTGAGTTAAGAGCTCTGGGCTGGAGATAAGGTATTTGTCTGCACGTTTGACTCCCCACTACCCAGGTAAAGCCAGAGGCACACAGTGGTGTATGCATCTGGAATTTGTGTGGAGCAGCTGGAAGCCCTGGTGTGCCTATTATTTCTGTTCTCTATTCTTTCTGCTTTTAAATAAAAATTTTTTTAAAGAGTTCAGGAAATGTTCTGCATATAGAAACAACCAAACTGACTCCCGAAAGCACTTAGCATCATCATGAGTCGCCTCCCATGCTGCAGCTTCCCCTCTGACTCGACCTCCTTTTTGCAGATTCTCTCTTCCCAAGGCAGCTGCAAGTAGAAGGCCTTCCCTAGCAGAATGGAATCACGTGACTTTTCCTTGTCATCTTGCTGACCACAACTCTTGTTAGCCCATTATCCTCTTGCTTCTGGAATTTTAGGCCTGGAACTTGGATTCCAGTGTTTAGGAATTTCATAAGGCAAAGGGTGCTATCAGCTTTGTGGATGTCACACAAGAAAACTTGGGGCAAAACGTGTGTGGCTGTCACCAGAGGGTAACCTCAGATGTTGGTCGTAGTCTTCCACCTGGTTTTGACTGCTGGCTTCACCAGATGAGCTAGCTCTGGGGAGTCTCCTGTCGGCTTCCCACCTCTCCATAGGAGCACGCATGCTACTGCATTTGGGTAGGAATTCTGACTCAGGCCCTCATCTTGGCAAGTGCTTTCCTCACTGAGCCGTCTCTGCAGCCCAAGTACCTTTATTTTTAAAATATTTTATTTATTCATTTTCAAGTAGAGAGGAGAGAGAGAGAGAGAAAGCACTCCAGGGCCACCACCTTGTGTGTCTGGCTCATGTGGGTCCTGGGGAATTGAACCTGGGGCCTTAGGCACTAGAGGCAAGTGCCTTAACCGCTGAGCCATCTCTCCAGCCCCCAAGTACCTTTTTTATAGTACCACTCAATGACTATTGATGCTTACATCTGTCTTTGCCATGGTGAGGGTAAGAACACAGCCTTGTTTAAAGTTGTACCTTGAGGCTGAGGTGTGACTCTGGTAGAGCACTCGTGAGGCCCTGGGTTCTCTCCAACATGACATTAAATAAATAATAAATAAAAGACCGACCTGTGAATCAATCCATAAAGAAAGTTGCCCCTGGAGGCCCTGATTTAGCCCCACCCACAGCAGGTGCTCAGTAAACACACTTGGGGAAGTCACCACTCCCTAGGGGTGGAGGGAAACAACTTCTCTATTCCACCAGCAGCTGACATCTGTGGGCCTCTCACAAGTTCCTTTTGGGGCTCCATAGTGGCTGCCACCAGAGTACCTACACCTGGCCACCATGCCTTCCCTGTCTAAGAAAGGAAGACATCTGGGGAGGAAAATGGAGCTTCCCCAAGCTCCCTGTTTGAACAGCTGCTCTGCTCTGCGGTGAGGACCAACATCAGCTCCCAGAGCTCTCACCTTTGTTCCCAGAGCCCGAGGCTGTCTGGAGGCCAGCTGCTTGGCACAGCACAGCCCTTGGGAGTGGGGACTCTGGGGACTCCCTGGCTTTCTTTTCCCAAGTAGGTGTCAGACCCCACTTCCACCAGCCTGTACCCACCCTCTGCCTAGCAGCTGGTCTCTGGAGTGATGTCATTACCTCTCCCCGCCTCCCCAGGCCTAATGGGACTCCAGGTGGGCCTGCTTACCTAGGGGAGGGGGAGGTGGTCGAGGGCAGGGCAGCTCCCACCTCTCAGCTGATGGATGACGGCACCAGCGAGGCAGCCTCCTGTCGTGTAGGTGGGTGACAGGGAGTGACTAATGTGCGAGCTGCGTTGCTAAAAATTAACCCAGGGATCGTGTTTGGTGGAGGGGGTGGGGGCGGATGGGAAAGGAGCAGGGATGGAATATTGTGTGGTCGGTATCCCGCCCTGCCTCCCTCCTTCCCCTCCCACCAGCCAGAAGGGCTCCAGACAACTCCAGGGGAGGAGTGTGGGCTTTGCTCTGAGGTCCCCATAGAACTTTGCACCTGCCCCCACTACCCTAAGTGGTTCCCACTCTTCTGGGCTGGAGATAAAGGCCTGGAAAGGTGGCAGGACAGGACAGGGTCAAGGAGAAGGTGAGGGATGGATCGCCAGTAAAGCTCACTTCTGAGAGGAGCGGGGCTTTAAGTAAGTGAAAGGAGGACGGGAAAGATCACAGAAGGAAGGTCCAGAGGGATAAGTTTCCATGTGTGACATTCCCGCCAGCATGGGGGAATGGAAAGGGCTCTGGAACTTTGTTCTGGGCACATAAAAAGGATTTGGGAGCTGGGCATGGTGGCACACACCTTTAATCCCAGCAGAGGTAGGAGAATCACCTTGAGCTCAAGGCCGCCCTGAGGCTGTAGAGTGAATTCCAGGTCAGCCTGGGCTCCAGTGAGACCCTACCTCAGAAAGGAAAGGAAGGAGGGAGGGAGGAAGGAAGGAGGGAGGGAGGAAGGAAGGAAGGAAGGAAGGAGGGAAGGAGGAAAGAAGGGAGGAAGGAAGGAAGGAAGGAAGGAGGGAAGGAGGAAAGAAGGGAGGGAGGAAGGAAGGAAGGAAGGAGGGAAGGAGGAAAGAAGGGAGGGAGGGAGGGAGGAAGGAAGGAAGGAAGGAAGGAAGGAAGGAAGGAAGGAAGGAAGGAAGGAAAGATTTGGTCATGGAAAGAAGCCTTGCTAGCACATGTAAGAAAACCTGCTGGAAGAAGTGACCCCACAAATACTCTCATTTTCCCTGGAGACTAAAGAAGAGAATGTAAGTGACGGCAGGACAGGAGGTGTGATGGTCATAGGCACTTTCTGCTCACTAGTCAGCTACTGGGGAAGTCAGGGAGGGTGTAGGATTTCCCAAGGTCGAGGGGCGTCAGGTTTTCTGGCCTTCATTGATGGTGGATAAGATGACCTGAAGGAGGAAATGACATACTTAGAGAAGTGAGACAAAGGGACACAGAGTTATGGAGAGAGCATGGGGACCACGGAGAGCTCTTCAAGAGTGTAGTGGCCTGATGCCTAAATCTTGGTATGCTAAAAGAAAATTTAAGCCAGACGTGGCACTTGCACTTGTCTTTAATCCCAGCACTGGGGGGGGGGGGCAGAGGTAGGAGGATCACCATGAGTTCAAGGCCACCCTGAGACTACATAGTGAATTCCAGGTCAGCCTGGGTTAGAGTGAGACCCTACCTCGGAAAAAACAAGACAACACACACAGAAATTTAAAGCATATGGTCAAGAGATGAGGTACTGGAGAACAGAGCGCGGCGCTGACCCCTGGTGCTGACCTTGAACACTGCATTCTGGGTCCTGTCCACACAGAGAGGGCGCAGAAGTCAGTAATAAATGCTCCAGGCCCTTCCCTAGTCCCGTTAAAGACTCCTTATCTGAATCACTCTGATGTCCTGTTATCTGGTCCAAAGAGGTACCTCTGTGACCATTGCTGGCCCAGGGTCTGGCCTTGAGCAGGCATTCAAACTACAATGATTGGAGACAGCTTTGCTCCAGGGGAGGAACCAACAGTAAACTCTGGACATTGAACTTGATTTCAGACAATGCTTGCTAAACTGCCAGACAAAGGAATTTCACAGGGAGACCTCCTAAACCTCAGCCAGTCGTCTCTTCCTAGAGGCTAACTGTCAGGAGCATGCAAATATATATAAAAAGTAAAAGTAATGCATGTGCTCCCTCTGGGTCTCTCCTCACCCTTACCCCAGGCAGGTGCCCTCACAGCTGCTCTCTCCACTCAGCAAGCTCCTGGAGTGACAGTCCCCGCCCACCCAAACCAACCGACCACCCAGCAAAATCTCCTAACTCCTTGAGACTGCCAGCTCAAAGCCTACGTTTTCTGGTTGAGCAAATACCAGCTCCATGGTAAAGCTACAACCTCAGATCACCCTGGGGGGACATTTAACGGTATGTGTGGACCCTCCCCATCCTATCCTCATCTTCTGTTCCAGGAACTTGGGGTGGGCAGGGGCAATAGGATTTTAGTGTTTTCCAGGCAGGGTCTCACTCTAGCCCAGGCTGACCTGGAATTCACTATGTAGTCTCAGGGTGGCCTCGAACTCGCTGCGATCCTCCTACCTCTGCCTCCCAAGTGCTGGGATTAAAGGCTTGCACACCACGTGCGGTTTGGCAATAGTATTTAATTTTTTAAAAAAAATTTCCTTATTTATTTGCAAGCAGAGACAGAGAATGGGCACGCCTCCAGCCGCTGCAAATGAACTCCTGGTGCATGTGCCACCTTGTGCATCTGGCTTTACGTGGGTCCTGGGGAATGGAACTCAGGGTCCCTAGGCATTGTAGGCAAGCGCCTTAAACACAATCTCTCCAGCCCGCTGTAGTATTTTTAAAATACCCCAAAGTTGGACACAGCAATGCACACCTGTACCCCCCCCCCAGGAGGCGGCTACAGGTGGGTCTACTGAGCCCAGGAGTTAGAGGTCGGCTCGGCGACATAGAGAGGCCCGTGTGAGGGAGTGGGGGAGGGGAGGGACTGGAAGTTTTTGGAGGGCCGGGATGCCATCAGACACATTTTTGTTCCCATCCTGGTTGGCGGATCCAGTGTGCAGGGCCTGTGGGCAGCTGGGTGCGGCGCGTGCTCGGGGGTGGACGCGGGCAGGCGCACCCAACAAGCTGGGGGCTCACAGCACTCCAGATGGTTAGGGTTCAGCAGGGGTGATCAGACTGGCCGTGGCACTGGAGGCACAGGGCTGACCCCTGAGTTCTGGGCCTGTCTGAAGTGGAATGGAAAGGCTGGTGCCCCCAGGGCCATCCTTTGGGCGTCGTCCTCGACCCCCCCCCCTGCGGCTGCCGGACTAGCCGCTGCAAGCAGAGGCCCCCAGCCGGGTGGGCGTGGGCAGGGGCTGGAGCAGGTGCAGCGCGGGCGGGCGGGCGGGCGGCAGCGCCCTCTTTCGGCAGGCTCTGACACTGCGCCTCCTCTAATCCTCCCGGGCTTCAAACCTTGACCTCTCTCCTTTAGACCAGCAAGCCCCAGGGATCCTCCAGTCTCCACCTCCTGAGCACTGGGCCTTGCCTGGCATTTATGTGGGTGATAGGGATTAGAACTCAGGTTCTCATGTGTGGCAAGCACTTTACTGACCCAAATCCATAGCTCATTTCTTTTTTAAAAAATAATTTTATTTGCAAGCAGAGAGAATGGGCACACCAGAGCCTCTAGCCGCTGCAAATGAACTCCAGATGCATGCTCCACTTTGTGCATCTGGCTTTACGTGGGTACTGGGGAATTGAGCTCGCACCATTAGGTTTTGCAGGCAAGCACCTTAACCACTGAGCCATCTCTCCAACCTCCAATTTTTTATTCATTTATTTGCAAACAGAGAGAGAGAGAGAGAGAGAGAGAGAGAGAGAAAGAGAGAGAAGAGAGACAGAGAGAATGGAGGCATCAGGGCCTCCAGCCACTGCAAATGAACTCCAGGTGCACGTGTGTCTTTTTGCATCCAGCCCTATATGGATACTGGATAATCAAACCCCGGGTCCATAAGCACTACAGGCACCTCACCACTCAGTCATCTCTCCAGCCCCCTTACTATTATGCTCTAACTAAATCAGGGCAGGGGCCTGCCTTCCTTGAGTTTATAAACATGGACCCTAAACCCAGCTTGCTTAGCCACAGACTCTCTGTAGGGAAGCAGCGGACTCCTTGGGGTTCAGTTTTACTCCCTGTGAAATAGCTACCCTGAAGACCATTAGTGAAGCCAGACTTTGCAAACCAAAATGTAGCATGTTAGTATGAGGCGTGGTTGTATACACTGAAGGGCACCCCCTCTTGCTTCTGGGGGCAGTGGAAGGAGAAGCACCCACCACAGCATGGCAGGCCATGTTGTCTCGTTTGTTTTCTGTGCATTTCCTAGTGCAAGGTGGGGGCATTGGTGCCAAATGCCTTCTTTTCACTCTTCAAGTACTGGGTTCTAGAGCCAGGAAAACTTCCACTGCAAGTCTTCACACTTGACTTTATACTTCTTCATTTCCTTGAGAAAACCACACAACCTTTGTCTTTCTCAGCGGCACGGTGGTGTCAGGTCAGGAACACCCACTTCACAGGCCAAGGCAAAGCCCTGCACATAGTGCCATGAGTGCCAGGCAGGTCATTGTCATGAGCAGCACCAGCCACATTTGACTTTGAACCCGTGGTGTCTTAAGTGCCACTGTAGAAACAAAAGAGCTGCAGGCCACCGCTGCGCTGACCAGGCGGCTCTGACCTCAGGCCTTGGGACTCCTCCTGCGGAACTGGCATGTCCCCATCTCGGCACCCTCCTACTCTTCCTCTGTGGTGTCCTCAGAAGCTGTGCTGTCCTTGGCCACTCACCCTACTCTGTTTTTCTTTTGTGACTTTCTGGTATGTTTTCATCTGTAATCCTTCCCTAGGATGTAACACTGTGAAAGGCCAGGGCTTTGCTTGTTTGTTTTTCGGTTGTGCTGAAAGTTGAACCCAGGGCCGTGTGCATGCTAGGCACACTGGCTGCCACTGAGCTATACCTGAGCCCTTAAATATTTTTATTTATTTGTGAGGAGAGAGGTGGGGGAATGGGAGTATGGGAATGACAGGATCTCTTGCCACTGCAAACGAGCTCCATTACTTATGTGGGTACTAGGGAATTGAACCTAGGCTGGCAGGCTTTGCAGCCAAGTGCCTTTAACCATTCAGTCATCTCCTCAGCCCCAAAGGGGAGGGATTTCTAGAGTCGTGCCATGTAGCCCCGGCTGTCCTGGGACACAGGTTTGTCTCAAACTTGCAATTTTCCTGCCTCTGCCTTCAGGGTTCTGGGATTACAGACATGTTTTTGTTTCTTTTTTTAATTATTTATTTGCAGAGAGAGAGAGAGAGAGAGAGTGAATGGGCACACCAGTGCCTCTAGCCACTGCAAATGAACTCCAGATACATGTGCCACCCTGTGCATCTGGCTTTACGTGAGTACTGGGAAACTGAACCCAGGTTGTTAGGCTTTTCAGGCAAGTGCCCTAACCACTGAGACATCTATCCAGCCCTTGTTTTTTTTTTTTTTGAGATGAGACATGATCTCATGTAGCCCAGGCTGACCTTGAACTCACTATATACCCAAGGATACCCTTGAGTTCCTGGTGTTTTTCCTCCAGTTCCTAAGTGTTGGGATTACAGGCATGATTTGAGATGCCCAGAATCTGGTACTTTATGAGTTTTTTTTTCACCTCTGTGGTTCCTAGAAGAGGACCTGGTGCCCATCCACCCTGGATAGAGTTTTGTGTGTAATCAGGGAAAATCACCTCACTTTTAACAACTGACAGTGCCATTTATGGCCAGTAGAGGGCTCCAGCACACAGCACTGGGAGCTCCTGGAGCTGGAGCAGGGAGACATGGTACAGAGCCCACAGGTTCTCTCCTCCCATTCTGGGTGCTTCCAGGGTTGGAACAAGAAGCAGCGTCCTCCTCCCCCACACATTAATTTGTCCTGGCAGCCTAAAGCTGGCATGCCCTGGCCACACCATCCCACAGGCTCTGATGGCTCGGACACACCCCTTAGCAGCTGATCTAGACAGATCACACCCTGTCCCTGGCTCTGCATAATGACAGTGCGGTGCATGCTCCGGCATTGCTGAGAGGTCCAGACAGGAGTGCATGCGAAGTGATCTGTGAATGTAAACACTGGACGAATATAACTTATGCCCACTCTTGTGGACTGCGACAGAGGAGAGATTAGAGCGCTTCAGTGGCATGACAAGGCTAAACGACGGTGGGCTTATGGGAGGGATTGAAGTGTCAAAGGAGAAAGAAGTTAAAAATAACGAGTGCCTTTCACCAAGCACTTCCTGAGAGCCAAGGTTGAAGAAAGTGATCTGCAGATGTTGTCTAATTATAGCCAACACTTACACAGTACTGACCTCGGGCCAGGTGCTGCTTAGTGCTTCATGCATCCAAACTGCTCACATCCTCACACCTCAGGGAGGGAGATGGTATCATTGTCTCTTTTCTATACATGAGGAAACTGAGGCACGCCACACTTAAGTAACTGGCCCAAGGCTACACAGACGGGCAGGGCTGGGATTCAAACCCAAGCAATCTGCCTATTGAAATGTGCTCTGAAGTCTTCATGGTCAGAACCGTGGGCAAAGGAGATATCCATCCATTTCTCCAGGCAGAAAAGGAGGCTCTGCCACTTTCAAGTCTGTGAACAAGTATATTACCTACTTCCCAAGTGGAGCCTCTAGAGGATGCCCACTAGAGGCCTAAGTGCTGTTGAAGCTGGCACAGGGTTCCTTCCACAGGGATTCCCTCCAGGGTCTGAGTTTCCCTCACATCTCCAAGGGAATGAGCAGCCCCAACCCTGGTTTCCAGCCTGTTATATAAGTTGCTCTACTTGGGCCTGGAAATAGCTGTGGCTCAGCGGGCTGGGCTGGGGGGGGGCATGATGAATGGCTCCTGGGAGTATCAGCTGACTGCCTGGTGCTCCTAAAGTGACCTAAGGGCCTGACATAGCTCAGGTTACCCAGCCCTTCTTGGGAGGCAGCCCGGCCTGGCCTGCAGGGGACAGTTTCAAAGTGACTCAATGTCTGGACATTTATGGTGTGCCTGTGGGCTTGTCCTGAAGAACTGGGGGTGGGGATCAGGGTGCAGGCTGATGCGACAGGGGTAGATTCCCCAGGCTCTGGCATGCAAGGGCTCCCCCCCCCC